>JAIKVE010000558.1:0-18369 GCA_024679115.1 Phytophthora pistaciae | reverse complement strand
GCGGCCGCGCGACGCGCCCCAAGATCGAGCTGGGCATCTGCGGCGAGCACGGCGGCGACCCACAGTCCATCGAGTTCTTCGAGAAGGTGGGCCTCAAGTACGTGTCGTGCTCGCCGATGCGCGTGATGATCGCTCGACTGGCGGCGGCGCAGGCGGCGCTCAAGCTCAAGAAGAGCTCGCCCGTGCCCGGCGCGTAGACAGCGACGACGACGACGATCGATACACCTCCACTACGTCGGTGACGATGCCACCGCGCCGACCCGTTCACTCCCATGGAGGAAACGGTATGTTCCATCAATTTGGCTAGGGATCTGTCGATGGCCTAACCTAATAGTTGATGTTTGGTTGCAGGTCCGTGCGATGAACTTCGTGATCGAGCAAGGTTGGGCCTTCTACTGGGGCACTAGCGAGTGGACTGCCCAGGAGATCATCGAGGCCTGCGAGATCGCAGACCGTCTTGGTCTGATCCGTCCGGTACGCATCAATTCATTCAGGTTTCATGGGTCCATGTTGTCACGGAGACCAACGATGATGTTGCCATCTACAGGTGTTTTGTTTGACCAGCCGCAGTACCACATCCTGGAGCGCTCGCGCGTCGAGTACGATTTCGACGTGCTGTACAAGAAGTACAACTACGGCCTCACCACGTGGTCGCCGCTGGCGTCGGTTATCCTGACTGGCAAGTACAGCAACGGTATCCCGGAGGGCTCGCGTCTGTCCATTCCGCTGTACAAGAACCTGCTCTCGAACGGTCTGGAGGAGAAGGTCGCAAAGGTGGTGAAGCTGACGGAGATTGCCAACGAGCTTGGCTGCTCCATGGCGCAACTGGCGATCGCTTGGGTGGCGGCCAACCCGCACGTGTCCACGGTGATCCTTGGCGCCACGAGCATCAAGCAGCTGGACGAGAACCTCAAGGCGCTCGAGTTCGCGGACAAGATCACGCCCGAAATCCGCGAGAAGATCGATGCTATTGCCGACTTCCGCGCCAAGCTCGTGACGGACCCGGAGCCGCATGTGCTTGCGCTGCGCAAACAGTACTTGTAGGTTGGATGGCCGTGAGTAGTATGTACAGCGTCTGTCTTTAGATAAGTAAGACGTGTTGTAGCTATCTAGCTAGTAATAGCTCAGTACCGAGGTTGTGGTGTGATCAACAATAGTACTACATGCTGGCACAGCAGCAAGTGTTGGTGTATCGAATGAGTTCCTTCAGCGCTATTCAGGTGCGTCTTAGAATGGCACATGTTGAAGCGACATATCAGGGTGCTTATGTGGTGTGGTGCACACTCTCTTTCGAGTCTGAACTGAATTTGGCGCCATCCGATCTCGGCTATGATTGGCTCGTTCCAAACCACTCAAAGTTTTTGGCGCGCACATTCGGTTAAGTACGAGAATACGAGTCCGCGCGCATTCATCATCACAGCTCAAATAGCGGGAAGAGGGCAACGGGGGTAAGTGCGCGCGCGTTCCACTCGCTGCTGCAGGTCACTACATCTCAGGAAACAGGCAGTGCATTGTTCTACGCGACCTCGTCTTCGCTCTCGCGCTTCTCCGACGCTCGTACAGTCCATGCCGACCGCACTATTAACCATGGAAGACAGCCATCATTTCGCCCCAGAATTCAGCCATGGTGCGTTTTAACACTATTCTACAGCTAATTCCATGCGGTTAAGGTTCTAATAGTACTCGGAGCAGACTCTTTCGATGCCGACAGCCTCTCGGGACTCCATACAGCGTGGCTGGACGACGAGCAGCTCAATAATCTGCCAATCATGGACGTGTTCGCCGACATTTCGACTCCTAAGGCCCAGGACAGCGCCGTTGAGGAGTCCAATACAGCGGAGAAGACACATGAGCAGGGCACACCAACAGATTCGGTGCTTAGCGCGGAGTTACAGGACCACGACGCGCAGCTACTGGACGCAGCATTGGATTTCTCATTCGACACGGAGCTCTCGCCCATTTTGGAGCCTTTTGCAGACGATTCGGTGGCTATGAGCCCTCTTCGGATTCAGAGGAGGCTTTCGAAGAGTCCTAGGACTCGCAGGACATCCAGTTCTCCCTTGCGGAGAGCACCCACAGTGACGACACCCCGACAGGTCAGCAGGACGGTTGGACTGGAGGAGACGGCACCGTTGGCTATCACGAAGCGACCGAGGACCAGGGGCCCGTCGTGGCAGGAGTCGGAGCAGAACACCTTTTTCAGTATGTTTAAGGTCAAGTGGCCGCCTACGCCTGAGGGCAAGCAGGCGGCTCCGTTCAGCTCGATGTTGCTGGAGCGCTTCGACGCTATCAGCACCAAGGTCAGAACGAAGAGTGTGATGGAAGTGCGACAGTTTTACACTACGGTGATGCAGAACATTGCCGAGATGCTCGAAGTCGTGGACAACGACATTGACCTGAACAACCCGGATCAAGTGCGCATCGCTGTGTGGTGTTGGCGCAAATTGGTGGCTGACGAGAAGCACCACGACGAGTAAGTCAAATTGTCGAGTCTGTGGTGAGATTTACTCAGTTCTAACTTGTCTCTTTGTTTAGTTTCCAAGCGCTCGAATCGGATCCCGCAACAGTGAAGCCTCGCTTGGCCAACGCGCTGCTGCAGTCAATTATTCGAAGTCGCCGTCAAATGCTCAAGGCCAAGGCAGACAGCGCGGCAGCCGGCAACAAGGACAAGTCGGCGGCTCCTGGTATTACGTCTATCTCAGCTTGGGTGTCGCGGTCGAACCTGAGTTCCTTTTTCGCCAAAGGAGGTGTTCCAGCTCCTGAGACGTCGTCAGTGCAGATCCACCACCCCATGGTGAGGAAGAAACACCCTGCGCCGCAGGGCCAGGTAGCTGCGATGCCTCACTCTAGTTCCCCCTCGGTGACTGATAATGCCTCAAAGGTGTTGTATCTGCCAACTGTGCAACAGCCACGTGGTGAGTCACCAGGGGGAGCGACACTCAAGCGTAAGCGCAGTGGATCTACCGACCGTTCTCCAGCTCCTAAGAAGACCCGCCGAGCGGAAGTGGAAGACATGACTTTCACCAGCCCACCTCCCACCGACAAGCGTTCCCGATCGCGCGCGCGAAATGGCGTTGCGTTCCACACGCCTCAGCAATCTCGAAAGAAAATTTATATCAAGATGCGAATGGTTCCGCGGGACAAGGAGACCAAGTCGAACATGGTGCGCTGCGGCTGTAGGCCGAAGGTGGAGCTGAAGCTGTCGTCGACCAAGAAAATGTCGGAGATCACGGATCACATGAGCAACAAGTGGGCGAAAGTTCGCTCGCTGCTGCCGAAGGGGGCCGTCCTGTGTTTCTTTCAGAAGAACGGGACTGACAAGTGGTCAAAGGAAGAGGCGAATGTCACCTGCTTCGATATCTGGAAGCAGTGCGGCAAGCAGACGAAAGGCGAGAACGTGGTCGAGGTCTCATATCTGTGGAGAGTCCCGGAGGGATCCAATGCCGCCGCCGATGACGAAAATGTCCAAGTGCAGGACGTTATGCCGTTAATGGCGCCGTCGGGGCTATTCGAGCAGGAGGTAGCTGCTCAAGTGCTGAGCAGTGGGGACGAAAGTGACACAGCGCAGCGCTCTCCTGCCTGTGGCCTGCAGGAGTTTGGTCAGAAAGTTGCGTTTGATCGAAGCATCATGGCCGAGGCGAAGGAGGACGCTGCCGCGCTGGACGCGTTGATCAGTGACAGTGGCGACGAAGACCTTGGCGAGGAGTTTAGCCCATCGACGGGCCGCATGCGCCGGCGCATCCAGCCGGTGCTCGTATCTAAGGAAGAGTTCAATATCTAAGCGTAAGCAGACCTTGTAACAGTACTCCATTGTATCGGGAGGAAACAAAAATGCAACCGCATTCGTATTATCTAGCAGAAAACACTCGTCTAATTGTTAGGCTGTGCTAGCAGGAGGCGGTAGTGGAAGCCGCTCTCTAAGGACGCCACCTTCAGGTCGGCGAGCTCCTTCACCGCGTGGATTCCAGACTCAAAATTCCATTCGTACGCTCGGCCGTCGGCTGTAGAGATTGATGAACAACAGCGCATGTATCAGTAATGACTCAATGACCAGCGAATCCCTCCAGTACACAACAGCAAACGCACCAGTGACGAACGAGGACTTGTCCACACCCTTGCCGATCTTCACAATGTCCTTCGCGCGAACAATTTGGTCGTTTGTGATCTGCAGCGGGGTCGTGTGCATCTGAGATCCAACGTGAGCAAAATCGTTCTTCTCTTGGCGGCCCGACGGCGTGCGACCCGCCAGCCAGATCTTGTCGTCAGCTTTATAATACCACAAGATGCAGATGTGTCAGATACCAATGCATGCTTTAGAACTCCATCAAGCGAGACCGTAACTCACCAGTAATGAAGGTCGTGTGGAACTGGCTGCACTTGAAGAGCTTTACGGCGTCGCTAGTGCGTACAAGGCGCGGGGTGATCTGGTCGCCGTTACTCTCCATTTTTCCCTTCGGGTTCAGCAGCTTGCCCCACAGATACAGCTCGCCGTCCTCTACGAGGCATCAATACGCAAAAATGTTAGTTAGCATGTTCCCAAACGCAGCCCGACGATTTCCGAGCATATTTATACCTGAAACAGCGCAAGAGTGATTGAAACCAGCTCCGACATGGGCGATCTTCTTGCCCTTGAGCGCGATGAGCTCCTGCGGCGCATCGGCATTGCCAGTGCCAAAACCGAGCTGTCCGCGCTCGCCCTTGCCCCACGTGAACACGGTGCCATTCTTCGTCACTGCAAGTCCGTGCTGGTAGCCCGCGGCAATGTCCACGATCTCATCACCGTCGATGTCCACGTGAGTAGGCGGCTGGACACTGACACTCTCCTCGCCTACGCCGCACTGGCCGTAGCCGTTGGCGCCCAACGTAAAGAGCTTGCCGCTCTCCGTCAGCAGGAACGTCAACGCCGTGGAGCACACCATCTTCTTGACCTTCTCGCCCTCGGGTAGCTCCAGCAGCGCCGGCACCAGCGTGTCCACCCCGCGCGCACGCGTGAAGCTGTTCATCCACCACACGAGCTTGGGCAGCACGCGCTGCATGTTGGTCGACCTGATGACGTCGCGGAACGAGTGTGTGCGTCCGTAGATGTAGGCGTCTCCGTCATTGGTGACGAAGCCAGCGTGGGCCCAACCGACAGAGATCTCCTTCACGGACAGACCCGTAGTCGTAGGCAGCGCCGTGGGAGTCAGCACGTTCTCGTAGCTGCCGGTGCCCAGGGCGCCCAAGAATCCATCGCCGTACGACAGCAAAACAGCTGCACAATCGCATCAATTGACCATGATATAACGCAGAAATGAAGACAATTAGCAACGTGAGGACTTTAGAGAGCAGAGGTGGTAATGAAGTGCTACAACGTACGGCCACGAGCAGATTGCGTCGACAGCGCAGCGGCTGAGTCGGAAAGAATTAGCGATGGATTAGAGACCGAAGTGCTGAAGACAGGTAGACGGAGATACAGAGAGACGTACTGCGAGCAGCGGCGAGAGCGGACCGACGGCCAAGCGCAAGGGAGCGCAGCGACATCATGGCACACTTGACGTCCACAAGCCCGAATGACTCCGGTATTTAACAACACGTTCTCTTATTGGTAAAAAATATGACATCTTATCAACCAATCTGAGCTATCCAGCGGAAGGCAAGTTGCAGCCTAGAATGGTTGAATCTCACGCAAGGACACAATGAGAGAAATCTTACAGCGAATATGAACTTGCTTGTTCTCGGCCTGGCAACACGAAACCTTGAGGCGGACTGTTCACGAGGCGACTAAAAACTGACTGCATCCGATACACACGACGCGGGTTATGGATCCACACAATTGCAGCTGGAGAGAGGATGAGCTCACTCCAGGCCTTGGTTGCACAGCGGACAGGACGGCGCGCGCTGCGAGTTGACCGACGTGAACGCCCACTTGTCCAAACACTCGAGGTGGAACTCGTGCTTGCACTTGCGCAGCAGACGCAGCGCGTCGCCCGTCTGGTACTCTTCGCAGCAGATGCAGCACGTGTCGTTGTTGGACGGCCCTCCGCGGTACTTGACCAGCAGATCCACCAGCTCTTGGCGCTCCACGCAGCCGGCAAAGTCCACGTCGCGACGCTCGAGGCGCTGCTTGAGCTCGGCAATGCTGGCGTCCTTGAGCTCCTCCGGCGTCCTGAACTCCTCGGTCGGCATCACCTGAATCGTGCGCAGCGTGCGGTTGAACGTCTCGGAGCGCGCGTCCTCCTGCGCCGCGCGGTTTTGGTTGTTGGTCTCGCGCTGCGCTGCCGCCGCCGACACCTGCGTGTAGGCCTCTCGGAAGAAGGCCATCCAGCCCATCTCGGGGTGCTGCAGACAGCAGATGACAAACAAATAAACAAAACAACACCCAGTGAGCAATACAGCAACTACTAGCGTTCTATATGAGGAAGGCAAAGGGTTTTATTGCGCCTTACCCGTCCTCGGAGCTGGTAGAGCACGCGGCAGAAGCGCGCCGCCTTCCAGAAGGTCATGAAGGAGAGTCCGAGAAGGAAGAGGATGGCCACGTTGAGCGCCAGCGACGCGCCCTCGTTGTCCGCGGCGTTGCTCTGCAGCAGCGGCATCACCACCTGCACGAACAGCAGCAGCGCCACCATCCACGGGTTGTCGGTCGCGTTGATCATCACGAACATGGCTGCTCCCCCTTGTGTCGACTAATAGGCTCAACACACTCGACTTGATGCAAACTGGAAAATGGGCCTGTTTTCGCCTTTGTAACGCGTCGCAGTGTCTTTACGCTAGTGATCCCGCATCATGTACCCAAAGCATGGTACACTTTGTCTATAGCATTGCAGCAGCATCAGAGCAATACACCATGAACGCCACGGCGCCGGCGCTGATCCCGCCCTTCCGCTTCAGCACCGTGCAGCAGGGGCTGTATCGAGGCGCGTACCCGACGCTCAAGAACTTCCGCTTCCTGCGGCGCCTGGGTCTCAAGACCGTGGTGTCGGTGATCCCGGAGCCGCCCACGAGCGACCTGGCGGGCTTTTGTGCCAATGAAAAGATCACGCTCCACCACTTCTACGCCGAGAAGTTCACGTCCGACAACGTGACGGTGTCGCCCGCCACGGCCGCGCAGATTATCGAGATCCTGGTGCAGAAGAAGAATCTCCCGCTCTACATCCACTGCCTCGATGGGTCCAACGTCACGGGCATCGTCGTCATGATCCTGCGCAAGCTCCAGAACTGGACCAAGCTGGCCACGGTCTCGGAGTTCTGCAGGTCGAATGCAATTGCAATTGTTTGCAATAATGTGCTTGCATTTGGGATTTAACACTTTTTTCTTTTAATGTTACTGCAGGTTTACGCGGGATCATGGCATCGAGAAGGACGAGTCCGAGTACCTGGCTGCATTCTCGGAGGAGATCGTGGTGACTGCTGACGCTCCGCAATGGCTCTGGAACGCCGTGCGAGTCACCAAACACCCGACCATGATCGTGCATCAACCGGACCTGGAGCTTGCCGCTGCCAGCACGCTGGATGCCTCCGGGAACCCGAACAACGGCGCGCCGAACCTCAAATGGGAGACGGAAGTCGAGAAGACGGAGGCCATTCTGCGTCAATTCGAGGAGGCGACTCGCAACCGCATCGGAGAGGCCGTTGAGGGCGGCGAGGAGGTGGAGACGATCATCGAGGAGGCGTTGCAGGAGTTGCCGCTCTCTCGGTCGCTCGAAGCATTGGACCTTGCGGGCGTTTGAGACCATCGGCAACTAAACTTAAAAAAAAAACATTGATTGAAAATTTAGACGACGCCAAGCGTGGCTCCACCTGCTGGAAAATCATGCGGATTATGGATCGATTTGGCACCGTCTCGAGATCGAGTTGCTGCGCTACGGCGCCAAACAGCCATTGTGTACCACACAATTCGCACACCAAGTTCAATTATCCCATCCCGCTGGTGCATTTTTGAAGAGTTACGCACTTGCCAATTGACAATCGACATGGCGTCCCTCAAGCCCAACGAGGAGAGTGCCCGTGCCACCCCAGCAGCAGTAACAACTACAGCAAGAACAGAGACAGCAGCAGCAAAAGTAGCAACAGCGACGGAGGCCCAGCCTTCAGATGCAGAGGCGGCCGCCACCTCCGCCATGTTCGTGTTCACGGCGGACAAGGCCGGCATGAAGGGCGTGGACAAGCAGCACGTGCAGGAGGTGGTGCACAAGATGTCCAAGGACTCGTCCTTCTACCAGAAATCGCTGCGTGACAACGAGAAGGTGGAACAGCGAGTGGCTGCGATGCGCGAGAAGCTCGCGGGCTTGACAGGAGGCCAGCAACTGCGGCTGCAACAGGAGGCCGACGAACGAGTCGCGCGGATGGAGGCGGCCCGGGACCTATCGAGGACCATTGTGGTCGTGGACATGGATATGTTCTTTGCGGCTGTGGAGATGAGAGACGACCCCAAGCTGCGCGACGTGCCGCTCGCAGTTGGTGGGATGAACATGATCAGCACGACCAACTACGCTGCCAGACAATACGGCGTGCGTGCTGCCATGCCGGGCTTCATCGGCAAAGAACTGTGTCCGGAGCTGCATTTTGTACCGGTGAACATGGATAAATACGCGGGTGTCGCTGCGCAGGTCCGCGCTGTGTTCGCACAGTACGACCCGGACTTCGAGGCTTTCAGTCTGGACGAAGCGTGCCTCGATCTGACGGAATACGTCGCGAAGAATTGGCAAGAATACGCCTCGGTCGCTTTAGACGACTTCGAGAGCAAAGAGGAGGAGCAGGAGGACGAAGAGCAATGGGCGTCAACCCCCGCCGGACGTGCTGCCATTGCTGCTGCAGTTGTCCGGGAGTTGCGGCAGAAAATCTTTGACTGCACCCAGTTGACTGCAAGCGCTGGAATCGCAGTGAATGCCATGCTGGCCAAGGTATCGCAAAGGCACCTCCACTTTTAATATTTATTGCTGCTGCTAACCTTGTTCTTGATGGTGCAGATTTGCTCGGATATGAACAAGCCCAACGGACAATACGTGCTGCCGTTCACGCGCGAGCGCGTTATGACTTTCCTTCGTGACCTACCTGTGCGAAAGATTGGTGGCATCGGCAAAGTCACGGAGAAAATTCTTAACGAGGCCCTGGGTGTGCACACTGGTGGCGAGCTATTTAATCAACGGGGCAAGATCTTCCATTTGTTTACCGACAAGACTGCAGTCTGGCTGCTGCAGACTTCACTTGGTGTGCGTGAGCGTCGCGAAAAACAAGAGCGCAAGAGTTTCAGCCGTGAACGCACGTTCCGAAGCCTGAGCGATCCCAAGGAGCTCGAGGCCAAATGTCTGGAGGTCTGCAAAATGCTCGCGAGGGACCTTGAGAAAGCGAACAAAGCTACCAAGAACGTGACTTTCGTCTACAAGGACACCGATTTTGCTCGCTGCTCTCGGTCGGTGACGCTAGCGTCTGCGGTTTTCACTGCTGAGGACCTGTACTCCAACGCTGTTGAGCTGCTGCGGCGCGAGTTGCCGCTTACGCTCCGTCTTCTGGGTATCCGCGCAGCAACGCTAGTTCCTCGTCCAAACTCGTCTGGAAATACGTCAATTTCGTCGCAGTCCGAAGGCGCCAAGAAGCGGCAATTGGCCATCAACACGTTCGCCAAGCATGTCACCGACCCAATTTCCGCGTTGTCTTCGGATACCATGCCAACGTCAGCTGCACAAGGCAACAAAAGAAGTGAGCGGGACCCTGAAGTTGAAGCTGCAATGGGGGAGTACTTTGCGGATTTAATGAAAGCCACCGCTCAGAAGGACGGCCATTTCACGTGCCATGTGTGCAAGCAAGCTCTTGCAGTGAATGGCGATAGCCGAAACGATGCACACGTAGAGGGCTGCATCATCGGGGAGAACTTATCGCGCAAGAGGCCGAAGAAGAGCAGTGTCCCGCACGCGTTCACCCCCAGCTCAAGCTCAACGACGACTGCGCCAGAAGTAGACAACAAGCCGTGTCCGATCTGTGGCAAGCTGCTGAATGTGCGAAGCAACATGGAAGTGAACGCTCACATGGACGCGTGCGTCGTGAGCAAGAAGCCGAAGCAAAGCGGCATCTCGCAAGTCTTCACGGCCGTCCAAGAGTCTGAGAAGGTGGTGAGCGAGGACGTGAAGCCATGCCCAATATGCGGGAAACTGCTGAACGCACGGAGTAGTATGGAGGTGAACGCCCACTTGGACGTCTGTGTCACTAGAGATCGGTCGCCTCCCTCACGGATTCTGTCGGGCAAGAAGAGAGGCGCGCACGATATGTCTGTAACCTCGCGCAGAAAACCTGAGAACAGCATTGATGTCTTCTTTCGTAAGAACTTGTAGAATATTAGATGAATGAATGTACGCTTCCTTGTCTGTATTGGTATTAGAATACAAGAATCTTGCTTCTTCCAACGTGCTTGACAATGACGACCATGACAAGCATGGACCCGTATCAAAGTTTGTTGGAGTCAACGCAATTGCGGGGGTGAAGGCGCTATCCAAGAAAACTCATTTCCGCCCAAACAAGACACTGGATAGCTGTTCAAAGTTCACAGTAAAAGAAAGAAATGATGAAGAGAAGAAACTAAAGGTTGGTCTGCAAAATGGCTTCTTTCTATGCAGTTTGGAATCCGCGGTCTACTCGCCTCCCAAGTCACTCTACATACCACATCTATCTAATGTTGCAAATTAAGGTATCAATCGAAAGAGATGGATCGTGGGCGCGAAGTCGAAGCCTCTTATTCCTCGTCGGAGTCGCTGTAGTACTCACCGCGGGCCTCGGCCTCCTTGCGGGCTTTTTCCTTGGCCTTCTTCTCCTTGCGGGTGAGCTTGCGCTTGATCTTGGTCTTGGTGACGTTGCCGAAGGCGTCGACGGTCTCCTCCTCGTCCTTCTGCTCGATCTTGGTCTTGTCCTCCGCCTGCTGGCCCTCAATCGAGAGGAAACCAGCCTCGACGTTCCACGTCTCCTGGGTCAGGGCCGACGAGAACTCGTGGTGGTGGGTAATCATGAGCACACCACCGTTGAACTCCTTGATGGCCGAAGCAAGGGCACCAAGCGAGTCGCGGTCAAGGTAGTTCGTCGGCTCGTCAAGCACCAGGATGTGCGGGTTCAGCCACATAGCAGCAGCCAGCACGACCTTCACCTTCTGACCGCCGGACAGACCACGCATGCGCGAGTGGGTACCGAACTCGGCGTTCAGGCCGAAGTTGTCGAGGTGCTTCTGCACGGCAATGGCCGTAGGCGGGCGAGCCTGCAGGTTAGCGCGGGCAGCTTCGCGGTCATCGGCGATCTGGAGGAGCTTGTCCCAGCCCCACTTCTCACACTTCTCACGCGGCACCCAGGCGTTCTCGTCGACCGGGCACTTCTCCCACTTGAGCTCGTACTCGAAGCTCTTCTTGAATTTGCGGCGGGAGACGATCTCCTCCAGGACGCGCTTCTCGCCCTCCCAGTTCACCGGCTTCTTGTAGTGCAGCTTCTCCTCCGGGGTCAGCTTACGGGTCTCCTTGGCCAGAAGCTCCTTGTCCTCACCGGACTGGAAACGCCACTGGATGTACTGGTTGGCCGTCTCGTCGAGGTGCGACTCAATGTGGTGGAAAGCGTGCTGGGCCACGTAAGCGAAACGCATGGCAGGGTGCTTCCACACCTGGCCGCTGGTCGGTTCCACCTCACCCGTCAGCATCTTGATCAGCGTCGACTTACCGGCACCGTTGGGTCCCAGCACGGCGATACGGCTCGACAGAGCGCACGTCACCGAGATGTTGTTGATCGACGGCTTCGAGGCACCAGGGTACTGGTACGAGCAATTGGTCAGACGAATGATGGGCTTACCCTTGTTCTTGATGTCAGCAAGGAAACCAGGCTCCGGGAACGTGAACTTGACGTTCTCCGACTCGAGCTCGTAGTAGGCCTTGGCCTCGGGCTTCTGCTCCACAAACTTGGACAGGTTGCCCTTGTAGATCTTCAGCTTACGGGTCTCGTAGTGGATAATGTTGGTACACACGTTGTCGAGGAAGCCGGAGTCGTGGGACACCATGATCGAGGTGACCGTGGGCACGCTCGTCAGGTAGTTCTCGAGCCACGCGACGTTCTTGACGTCCAAGTGGTTCGTCGGCTCATCAAGCAGCAGAATGTCGGCCTTCAGCAGCATGGCACGCGACAGCTCGAGTTTCATCTTCCAACCACCCGAAAGCGAGCCCACAGCCTGGGCCTGCATCTCAGGGGTGAAGCCGACGTCAGCAAGAGCGTCCTCGACCTCCTTGCGGGGGGTGTCCTTCAGGTCGTCATCGATCAGGATGAAATCGACCACAGACAGCTCAGCCTCCGAAGCCTGCAGGTTGTGCTCGACGAAGACCGTCTTGAGCTCGTCCTTGCTGGGGAAGCCCTCGAGCTGGCCGTTGGCAATGGCGCGCATGAGCGTCGACTTACCACAACCGTTGGGACCGCACAGACCGTAACGGTGGCCACGCTTGAGGCGAAGACGGGCGTTGTTCAGCAGAATCATACCACCGTAGGCAAGCGAAAACTCGCAGTTGCACAGGTCGGGGATGCCCTCATCGCAGTCCACGTCCTCAATGAAGATCGACTTGTTCTCCTTGAAGCAGCGGTCGCGGATCTCCTTGGACAGGGGCTTCAGGGCGTCAGCCTTCAGGAAGGACTTGAAGTAGGTCGAGATCTGCTTCTCGAAGGTGGCCTCGACGAAGTTGCGCGACACAACGAGGAAGTAGCAGATGCCCGTCACGTAGTCGACCGAGAAGCTGTCGATGTTGGCCTTGACGGCAGCCGGGTTGGCAGCGATCGACTCGACAACGACCTTGTGGATGTTCTCGTAGTCAACCTTGAGCTCGTCCTCAGACACCTCCATGGAACCACCGGCCACGAACAGGGTCTCGTGGGCGCGGGTGGCGACCTCACGACACTCCGGGTCGGCCTGGGTCTCAATGACCTTCTTCAGGCCGGGCAGCAGCTTGGGGATGAAGAGCTGGGCCTCAGCGGGGTCGTCCATCAGCTTGCACATGTTGTCAATGATGACGGCGGCCTGACGCTTCACAGCGGTCTTGCCCTCAGCCAGGGCACGCTTGAGCAGCGGCTCCATGATGGCAAGAGCGGGGGCCTCCACGGTCTTGACGAACGTGGTCGAGGCCAGCTTGTGCGTGCACTCCGGCACCTCCGTGGGGTTGGCCAGGCAGCTCACCAGGGCGGGGATGAAGGGCTCAATGTCCATGTTGCCCACGACGTTGCAGACCTTGGTCATGGTCTCCTTGGCGGCGACCTTGACCTCCTTGCGGGTGTCCCACATGCAGTCCGTCACCTGCGGGATGATGTCGGGCAGGCAGCGGCCCACCTGGTACGGGGCCACCTTGGAGAGCTCAGCCACGAGGTCGAGCGCGCCCTTCTTGGTCTGCCACTTCTTGGAGCGGTCCAGGCCGGCGAACAGGGTCGGCAGGATGCGGATGGTCGAGTTCTTGTTGGCCGAGCTGATGATGGTCAGGGCAGCCTCCTGCGCCACGGGGCGCACCGCCGGCTTCTTGTCCGCCAGCAGGTCCAGGAACACGGAGAGCAGGGGCACGAGGTAGGCCTCGACGCGCTCGGCGTGCTTCTGCATGAGGTCGTCCACGATGTAGGCGGCCACGACCTTGGCATCCGCGTCGTTGCCCTCGAGGGCGTTGCGCAGCTCCTGGGAGACGACGCCAAGGTTCAGGTTGGCGTCGCCGGCCACGAGCTCCGAGACCTTCTCCGCCGCGACCTTCTGCTGGTCGGCCGAGCTCTTGAGGGCCTCCTTCAGGGCCTCCGTGAAGTGCTTGCTCTGGTCGATGGCCAGCTTGGTGATGCCGTCGGTGGGAGCGTACGGAGCCATGGTACCGAGAGAACTGTTCTTCCTTGGGGCAGTTGGCGTGGGGTACTAGAGGCGCTCGCTGGGCTTGGGCTCGGCGGAGTGAATTCCAAAATGACAGACAAAAGCGGCGGCGGCGCTCACAAGACAAAAGCCCCAGAGTTCATGTAAAAGGGCCCCATGTGGCGCTCTCCGCCAGTCAAGAGGACGAAACCCCTGCTGGCCACTCAGGACAAGGCTGGGAAAGGGCGCGCCCCGCCAAGGGTTGTGTTTAACAGCGGGTCCCGTCCATGCAATCCTGCATCAGTAGCCGGTAGCCAGTGCAATTTTTCTCAGTCCGCGGAGCGGGATGGTCGCCGCTGGCCCCGCGTCTTTGCAAAACCACACCGTCGCTCGCAGCCTCCTCGCCCGCCCGCGTCGAGGTCCATCGATCCGCAAGGGCGACGCAGCCAGAGTCCGGCGGCATCTATCCATCGGGGCCAGGCTGGGTGGTGGCGCCATCGTGGCCTGTCGCTCTCGGTGCGGACGGAGCCCAACGGACTTCATGCCTATCAACGGCTACATTTGGAAACGGCCCCGCAATAATATTTCCGCATTTAACACCATACAATGTCCAAGTCTTCGGCAGTTACGCACGAGCCGACAACGTGGATCGCTCGGCGCAGCCGCTGATTGGCCCAGCAGACCACTGAAAAAACAGGTGTTGTCCCCACGGATATTTTACCCCGCCGAAGCCGATGGGCAATATGCTATCGGTCTTGCCGGGTCGCAAGATTTGCACAGGTGTCTTCATGAGCGACGACTCGTTTTGGCCAACGAGCTATCTTTGGTCGGTTCCCCGATAAGACGGAGGCTGCAGTATCAAGCACGGTTGAAGTCACACTGGGGTTCTTATCTTACTCATGGCAGGACCAGCAGCGTCGCAGTGCGCGCTTGTTTTCCGCCGGGCGGTTCTTGACGGGCGCACCCGTGTCTTTGCCCGTGAAGTCAGCAGCGTTCATTGTCGCGGCGACCGTTTCACTCGCTGCCTTCATGATGGAGGCCCGCCAGAATACAGGCCTCTCGCAGCTCGCTCGATGCAAAGTGGCGCAAGGTGATTTACTTAGCCTTTCGGGGTAAGAAACTGGCTGCAAAGCGCAGTCGCGAACCAGAGCGCTGGGCTTTTCGTTGCAGTGCCGTGCCGAACTTGCCTCCCCCCCCCGCCACACTCGTTTGGTGGTGAGCTGTTTCGGATGAGACGGGATATGCGTTTCCGCAGGAAAAGACCCGGTTCTGGCCAAACGTCTCACACATATCGCTGCGTCATCGTTTTCTGACTCTTCAGGATTCAGGGCGGTACGTGGCCACAACGGTTGGCGGATGCAGGGCCGGCTTGGAAGCACGCCGGCGCCGGCCGGCTGAGCGCCTTCCCTCTCGTTGCCGTCAGGTTCGTCTTCACGTCTTGCGCTCGCCACCAGCGCCTTGGGCGCCAGGAATGACTGGCTGCCGCGACAGGCAGCGCGGCGCACGCCACACTATTGCTACAGGCGTATCTTGAAAATGTTAAACCAAGGTGTGTGGTGCAGGGGTGCATGGCCCTGGGTGCCTGTAGCCTTTGCGTTTGTATTGGGATCGATTGCACTGTTGCTTGTAGTGTGGGGCACTGGTAGCTAGCGAGCACAAAGTATGCTGCGGCAACACGGTGGCGCTGCTGCGGCTGAGCTGTGAATCGTTCAGTTTGCCTGTTCGCTGTTCGAGCGGCACGCAGCGTTCGGGGTGAGATCGCGCGAGTTTCGTTAGCGGAGACCACGGCACCAACGCTCAAAACGCTACTGCGTTATCAGCAGAAGTCGAGTTTGGGGGTGCCGGTGCCGGTGCTGGGTTGTTCCGCCTCGCGTCTGCCGGTGTCACGGCCGAACAGCTTCTTGGTCAGCCCTTCTCCTTCCGGTTCCGCGGTCGCCGCAAACGAAAGTCGCTTGGTCGCCCTCTTTCTTGCCCGCTGCCTCGCATCGCATGGCTGCTGTTCGTAACGCCTCCGCTGCAGCCTTCGTCTCACCGCAGCTCAGTCCTCTCCCGATTAAATCGTCGAGGCCCGCTCCTCCGTAATCTGCGCTCGTCACGACTGGCTGGCCCGCTGGCTGACTGGCCTCCTCAAGAATTTCGCTGGTTGTTTTCTGGTGCACGGTTGCCGTTGTTCGTGGCTCGCTCGCTCGCGCTCCGCAATCCGTTTCCCCGTGTCGCGTTCACGCGGCGAAATGGCTCCACTCAGCCAGAGCCTCGACAACGCTTGCCGCAGCTCCTCGGGCCGTTTCTTGTTCACGCCGTCGTCTGTTTCGCTGCCCCGCTCGACTGGAGCGGGTCCCGCGTGGCCCGATCTCGGTGGCGCAGCCCTTTTCCACTCTTGCCGCCCGACCCGTGACGCGCCCGAACACGTGGCCTCGACCGGAGGCAAGCGACGTGGCGTTAAACGCGCTGGAGAGCTGAGTCAGCAGTCGACAAGCCTGCTAAACAGCATATTTCGTTGGCGTCGACCCGAGGAGCGCTGCTCCCTCGCCATCGGTCCTCGGATTTGAAGCGCCACCACCACAGCCACAGCAACAACACAGCACAACCACGGTAGACAGAACGAACACATGCCAGCACTGCACCGCATCGGACTGCACTGCAACAGGCAAACGGCTCACATGTTACTTGCTCGGCAAGACCGAGAAATCACCCAAGCATCGAGCATATAAAAAGCACTTTTTTCCAGGAGCACCACATTTGACTTTTTTTAAATGACAGTACCCACCCGTTTCGGAGCGTCGGCATGAGCTTCTTGCACGAATGCTGGGGGTTTACTCGTCCAGTTTCTTCTTGCCGTGACGCAGCGGCGACATTGCAGTATCCTTCGTGGCGGCCAGCGTTTCTACGGAAACCCACGGCGCCTTCGCCGACACACCTTCGAGATCAAAGTTAGGAGCACGAACGCCCGTACCTGGATGCGTGCTCACCGGGATGTAGGTGGAACCGTCGTCAGCTGCGTGGCTCGGCGTCCATGTGCATGGGAACAGCATTCCGAAGCGCAGGTGCTGGATAACCGGCAACTTCTTCAGCACCTCACCCTCGTACAACTTGAGCATGCCGCCGTTGGTCTTCTCCCATGACGGCAGTGCACTGATGTCGTTCAGCATGGGTGACGTTTCTGCGAAGGGTGATCCCGCCTTCACCTCCTTGATGAACTTGATTGCGTCCAGGTACAAGTATTCCTTGTGGTTGGCCTCCAGCACACTGTCGTCGTGCACGCTATCAGGGAGAATCTCGTGTTGTCCGATCAGCTGGGACGAACCGAAGTAGAATGGAAGGCAGTGGTAGTCATCCAAACCCCAGACACCGTGAGATCCTGCCGGCTCCAACATGTACAGCTTCTGCAGGCGACGCATCAGCGCCAGGTAAGTCGTGAACAGCCGCAGCACAAGAGCTGGGAAGTCCGACTGCTTGAAATAGCCTAGCTTGTGCAGACAGCCTACAGTACAAGAACAGCAATGGCAAAGAGGACGAGGTGAGGTCAGCACCACCAATCCACTTCAAAGAGCAGTGCCAATATTCTGCAACACTCACACATCCACACGATGAAGCTGGTCTCGTGGCCCGTGCCGTAATCGATACGGACACGGTTGCCGAACGAGTCGTCCAGGTATGCCGCCAGCTCAATGACAGCACCACGCAGCTCCTCCGGCAGCAGGTTCTCCTGCATCGCAGGCGTTCGCTTTTCATGAACAAGGAGCACAGTATCACGTCAGGTCCTTCACCCATCGTCTCCCTCCGGCCTAGTAACAGCCCGAGTGGCGTCGCCTCCTCACCTCCACTACTCTGTCGTAGAACGTGCGGAAGGCCTTGTTGCCGAAGCGCATGGGCTGCTGGATGGGCGGGATCTCGTCGATCCATGAGTTGATCTCGTTCACCAGTTCCACAGCCTTCTGGACGTTCTGTAGGCAGACAAAACAACAGCCACGGTAAGTCTTTCCGTCTCTATCACTACTACTACTACTCGTAGCTCCTCCAACGACCACAGCACTAGCGCACCGGAGAGACTTGGTACTCGCTGGAGATGCGCTTGCCCTTGACACTCTCGTTCAGGTGCTTGACGAACACCAAGATCATCTGCTGGGCCTGAGGACACGTAGCATAAATAAAATAACATAACCCAATGAAGAAAAGATCAGATTTTTTTATGCGTCAAGAGCGACGGGGGGGCGGGGAGACTCAAGGGGAAGCGCAGGTGAGGCCGTTAGCACGCACCGGAGAGCCCAGGAAGTGGTGCAGGTCGCGCTGCGCGAAGATGGCGCGCGAAGGCTCCTTAACGCCGCCGCTGGTTCCCGAGTCGCTCATGGCGGCGCGCGTGCTTTTGCTTCGTTTTCTGGCTCCCGTGAATTCTCGTTTTGTGTGGAGCACACCATTACCCTCGCTTTAGTGAGCTACAGTGACATGCAACTTCAACTTGCCGTTTTTGAAGTTGCCTTTGATGCACTGCTTGGAAACAGTAGCGCTGCTCGAGTCTCTTCGAGGCTCTTTGCGCGCGAGGTCTCTCAGCCTTCTCAGTTCCAAACGTTTTC
>JAIKVE010000557.1:0-18389 GCA_024679115.1 Phytophthora pistaciae | reverse complement strand
CCAATAATCAGTATTTCTCAGATTCTAGAACGTTTATGCAGATAAGGGTTTCTAGAAGCTTCGAAGGCATCCGAGCTGTACGCGTTTAAGTAATTATCCTCTTCTCGATTATCATTTCGAAATCTACCATGGCCCCGACGCCGAAGCAACTCACCAGAACCCTCTGCTCGAAGGTGCCAAACGGCCGACGACCTACCTCTCGAAGTACGAGATCCGAGCAGTGCGTCCAAGAACCCTCGACTCGTTCGTTGGTACTGCTGTCGACGATCCCTCTCACGATTTCGTAGAGAGAAGAGAGTGCAAGTGACGATGAAGAGTGCGAAGATCTCTCTTTTGCAGAGAGGCTATTCCGGGTGAAAGCAATACGCTGTCAAGCTCATCGACCTTCGCTGGATTCCACCGACATCGAGCGACGTTGAACGTTTATTCGCGAGGACGGGATTAGTCCTGACCGACCGCCACCCTACGACTCTCGAGACGCTGGCGATGCTGGAGCTCAACGGAAGCTTTGGGACACTGAGCTTGTAGCGGGCGCACTCAATACTGGCAAGAGAGAACGTGCAGTGGTCGTATAACGAGCGGAGGTATCTGGTTAGTGGTTTACTTGATGATCAATAGTTTATTGCCCAATAATTTATTGACGCGAGTTGACCCCCCAATAAAATAAAATAATTATTTTTCCGAGCTCTGCCTGAAAGTACCGACTCGATCAACGATACTCATGGATCTAGCTGCTGAACACGGCCATTTTGACATACTAAAGTGGCTGCACGATGTTTGTGACGGTCGATGCTCGACGAAGGCCATGGATTCAGCGGCAACCAATGGCCATTTCAAGGTGGTGAAGTGGTTGAATGAACATCGCAGTGAAGGCTGCACGACGGACGCGATGGATGGCGCGGCTAAGAACGGACACTTGGAGATTCTCAAGTGGCTCCATCATCGTCGAGCGAAGGGTTGTACGTTCAAAGCAATTGTTGGTGCTGCCGAGAACAGTCACGTTCGCGTCGTCGAGTGGCTCCAAGTTCACTATCCCGACCTCACCCCGCTTCTGCAAAACCTGGTGGTCCAACCGCCGAACCAGTTTGAGATGCTGCTGTTTCTTCACGAGACTTTCCCATCCACTCGTCGACAGGAGAACAGTGATCAACCTCGTTTTAGACTTGTCCACGAGTCCAATGATGAGCACGTCCAGGCCTGGTTGGAACAAGAGTATTCTAGCTTCTGAGTGCTACAGATTCTTGACAAGCAACTGCCCGCTGTCACGTTTCATGATAAGTCCCGAGTGCAGTGAGGCTGATCAGTATTTGTGCTCACTAGATATCCTCATGATAGAGGATCACGACGAACACTGATAAATATTTGGCGCTGAGTTCATTTTCTTATTAATTCACATGTTTCAGTAAGTGGTGAACGAGAATTTATTTGACTTTGCAGACACCGGCGTCACTCGCTTTAGGCCCGCTCTCAACCGGAATTCCTCGCCACATGCGGCCGCATTTTTGGTCGGGTTGGGGTGACGCCCTCCCGGTAGACGGCGCCGAGCTGAGCCTCGGCGTCGCTCTGCGGGCGCTGCCTTCGGGCAGCGTATAGTACCTTGCGGGATAATGAAGTCTGGATTCGACTTTGATGTTCCTGTGCGAGTTCAATTTGATCCTCTTGACGATTACGACGACGTAAAGGGGCTTGTCGAAGTTGCGATTGCGGAGAGAATGGTGAAGGAGCAGTGGGGAAAGTTTAGCCGATCTGCAGCTGTGGCGCCAGGAGAATGGAGATGCACCTTTGTTTTGGAGCGGATGATCGCGGACTTGACGCCTCTCACAGTGCCTGGCGAAATGGGGGCAGCGATCAAGACTCTGTTGCGTCAGAATACGTGGTTCTCTCTCGTTTCGATGTGTCTGGTCAACATTGGCGTGCCGTCAACTCAAGCTTTCGGCCAGCTCGTGTCGAGCATATTTGATACTGTCCGCCGGTCTCCAGAGCTCGCGAATACACGCTACCATTCTGGGTTTGACGATGGGCCGTGTCCACTTCAGGTGGGTGAAGTTCGGATTAATTGGAACCCTGACCTGCAAACCCGTGAAGCTGGCGCGGTGTGCTCCGCTATGGCTCACACTCAGCTGTCAAAGACTCTGTCGCTGCGGCTCTGGATGAGCATACACAACAGGGAGAGCAACCAGCAGTACTGGAAGTGGCTGGCTTACGCGCTTTTCTCCAAGCGAGCGCGGGTAAGTTCGTCTGTACAACCATTGGCATTGATGAAGGTTTGCAGCATGAGTGCGGCGGACATGGAAGCGTTCACATCCATGTTGAAATCTGAACACCCAGAAGAAGAGCTATTCGACTCACCGCCTGGCCACGTGGAGTCGAGGAAAGCGACACTAAACGCGGGCACGCTGGTTCGATGTGTGCTTGATGATCGGAATGGGTCGACGGAAACCATAGCATTCGACGGGCCGGTGCCGTGTGTCCGAACGTTCAGTGACGATGGCAAAAGCGCTTGGGTTGACTGTAACGTGCCTGGTTACGGTCGATGTCGAGTACAACGGCGCGATTTAATGTTTGATGGCAGCAGCAGCGATGATGAACAGTCGTCAAGAGGTGAAGGTATAACCTCCCTCAGACTTCACCTCAACAAGGAGTCCCCAGCACTTTTCGACGGCATCTTGCATTTCTTCGGTGCTGTCGGGGCCCCGCTACGACAGTTAACTCTGGATGCACCGAGGGGAGGCCTGCCTTCAATCCTTCAATTCTGTCCGATCCTGGAGGAGTTGGCACTATGCGGAGGGCTGGTCGACGCGCGACTGAACTTCAGGGACTGTCATGCGAGGGGGGAACCCCTGCCAGAACTAAAACTCAACTGGGATTCCGTTTCGGCGATTGCAACGGTCCTGGCAGACAACGACAACAAACTTACCAAGTGTGTGTGTCGGGTCCGAGTTCGAGTGAATAACTTCCCAGATGAAGATGGCAACTTGGCGGAACTTCGAGCGCACGAACGCCGCATCCGAACTGACTTCACCGCGCTGCTACGTATGCTGGAGGAAAACCGATACCTGGAGTATCTTGAGGTAGTTGTTCATCCTGACTACAAGCGCTATCTGCTACTGTTCAGGCAGCATCATTTACAGCCAATCTGGCGCGCGCTCAGCCCATTATCGCTACGACGCAAACTCGCTTTCCTCAGCAAGTGGGTGTTAGAGCCAGCTACGAGCGCGAAACGAGCTCGAACTCAATCAGAAGCTGCTGCTACTCTGCCGAACCCGCACGTGTTGAGGATTATTTTTGAGTTCGCGGCAGCTCCTGTTTTACGGGAAGTCTACTTTCGCAAGTCAGACCGCATCGTAATGGAGCTGATACGGGGAGAAGAGGCTATCTAAAGTGGATGTGGTAGCAACAGAATCTGGGGCAGATATTACGACCAGAATTTCATCCAAGCGTTGATGAAACCTGAGCCTAATGAGCCTAATATCCATCATAGGTGCATGAGCATGCTGTCATCGGCTAAGGCTCAATCGCCGATGCATAAAGCAATTACTCTTCAGGTGATAACACAGTTCGACCCAGTACTGAAGAGTTTCTTTGAAAGCCGCGGCTTGCTTAAAGAAACAAGCTGTCACGAACATAAATAATGATACTGCAAAGAATACGACGTTTTTTTCTTTAAAAACACGAGACCGAAGATGTTGCAAGGCCGGCGAAAACAGAAACCAATTCGACTAGCGAGCCCTCGTAGCCGCTGCATCGCTTCTTTAATCGCACCTGTAGACGTCAATGACGCCTTTTACTGACATTGGCGCTTCTGGTTCTCACGCACGCCTTCCGTCGCTCGCTTCGTGTTACCCTGTGGCTGAGGGATGAGGGGGCAACTTCCATCGACTGATCAGCCCCAAGTCCACAGCTGGAGTTGCTGCTCTGCGCCATTTGCGATATTAACTCCAATCGTGCATCGTCCGACATGATCAAAGGTCCCAGCTGACTCTTCTTCTGCGCGTTGAAGGGCGGTTCTGTAGGTTTCTTCACATCCAGTCCATAGGACTTCATCAGTTGCGACCATGTTTGGGTTTTTGCCATTTGCGTCAACATCGTCGATACAGTTTCTGTAACAACGGGGAAACTTTTCGCGTCAGCTGCAAGCGCCCAAGGCCGTAACGAGTGAATACATAGCGTCAGCGCTGCAAATGCTGCCACTTCAGATTCCTTCGACTCTTCTTCCAGCGCCGCAACTTGAATTGCCTCATTTTCATCATAAAAGAAAAACTTGTCAGGTTTTTCCAGCGACGCCGACTCATCCAGATTCATGTACACACGGATGATATCACCGGGAGCTTTACCATGGAGTGAGTTGCTGTCCGAAAACACACGCATGGGGTGCATATCTTCCAGCACGCACATTGGAAACTCATTTTCACGCTCCTTGGTCCCCTCCACTTGAATCAAAATGAAAGACACTTCATCATCGTTAAACATCGGAACGAGTAGATCCGCACCACTTTCATCACCCACAAAAATCCCAGCAGCTCGTCGACCCAACAAAACCCAAAGCAGATCCTCCGTGGGTTCATCATACATCGGCACAAACTGGCAGAACCCACACTTCCAGCCGCTCCATTTCGCATGCCACGCTTCAAGAATCGTTTTTCGGGTTGCTTCGGCTGCGGATGCCAGCGTCGACTTCAACAAAGGCGGTTGAGTGCCACCTCCCAGAGCTTGGATGAACAAGTTCACATCTACGAACTGGCCTCGGAACGGGAACTGCTGGGTTCCAGTCTTCGTCACCACACACGCATCCATCGCCAGTAGCAGTACGATTCGAGCCACCAGCTCACTGACGCTGTTCACCCCGAGGTCAAATCGATTGTGATGTTTCTGGAACTGAGGGAGAATGTACTTGATTAATGGGCACCCTTTACTGTCGTATTCATGCCCGTACCAGGCGTGGGCCGCGCTTAGTGCCAGCATCGGATCCGAGGGATAGCCAACCAACTCCTTTGTGCCATCTCGACTTGTGCACGATAGCGTCGCCATCAAATCCGATACGAGGAAGGGGGCACGTACGTAGCCACTTTCAAACTGCACCCCCAAGCGACAAAATATCGCAGCGACGCCAAACATGGACGCCTCACTGTAGCTCCTGTCGCTCCACATGTACTGCCCTGCTAGCAACTTGCCCGCCCCCAATTCTATCATATCCTCCATTGACCTCTAGATAACTCTGGATGTCGAGACGTAAGACGATCGTGTGCGATCAATTTCAAGTTTGGCGTAGAGTGAACTTCCCCACAGCGGGCGCCCCATCGCCTGCAACGACTTGAGAGTTTCATCTCGAACGTCTTGAATTACGATGCGTTTGTATGCAGCAACTTCAGCGTCAGCCAGATTCAACTCGGCGCAATAGCGTTTCCAGTAGACATCCAAGTTATGAGTGAGGACAAAGGGCGGGAACACTTTGGCACTTCCTTGATGGGCAATTTCAGATTTCGACGGGCTCAAACCTGCGACTTTCAGGTTTCTGTCCACAAATATCACGAAAATACCGCCCTCTGTGTTCATTTTGCGGATATTCTTGTTTGCTTCAATAGCAGCCTTGCGCAACAGACACGTATAGTCCAGTCCACCTCTGTCTCGCTCAAGTAATCCACCGGCTGAGTCCACAGTCAACACCACAACTTTCTTACTAGAGGTGCTTACTTGGCTGACTTTATCCTGCAACGGAGGCGACGCTTTCTTCAGTTCATACTCCAAAATTTTGAGTTTTTCGCATACTGTTCTTTCAGCACGGGTGTTGACAAACAACTCAATCCATTCGTGCCCCACAGTCGACCAGTTCTGTTGAGCGTAGTGATAAATTGCTTCCAGTTGTATGACCAGTGAGTCCTGAAACGAGTAAAACAACCAGTCTCGAAGCCATCCCGTTGTCGCGGGAAACCCCGTGGATCGAAACATCCGATTGCACGTATACAAAACTCGCACCCCCGAGTCGGGTCTGCACGTTTCTTTCGCGAGTTGGTACAGCACCTGACTCTTTCCGTAGCCAGAGCTCTGGATAATTGACGCACACGGAATGATATCGTCGGGGCTCTGTTGATAGGTATCCCAGCAATGCTGGACGTAAGTGAGAAGGCTGTGACGAGCGTCTCCAGTGTTCCCCAGCTCATCGAATGCCACCAGCAGTTCTTCTCGGAGACTTCGATGCTCACTACTCCAATCAGGCTGGCCTTTATCACGCAGTGCAGCTTTTATTTGATCCGCAGCAACCGTTGCGACAGCCTTAGCAGTAGCTTCATCTACGCCGTACGCCACTTCGATACGAGGCCGGAGCACGACGCGAAGTCCAACGGACCCATTTTCTGCGATAATATACGCGGCGTCCTTCTCGGTCAGATTGAGAGGTTTCTTTGCTTCGTGTTGAGTCTCAGGACATTGCTGCTTCAATTGCTCGAATACGGTGGAGTCGAACACCTCCGACATGCTGGCTTCGTCTGCTGCTCAGGGGTGAGTTTATTTTATGAAAGTTGAAAGATGTTCCTTTGTGAAAGGATTAGAACACATGGATGGAAACGGAACCGCACGAGTACATTCCAGAGTTAGGCATACAGATATGAGGAAAGGCCAGCAACGATCAGGGACACGGCACCACCTTGCTTAGTTAATTTGGTTCTGCCGGAGCTTCGTCTCGAGGAACCCGTTTCTGGTGCTTTAGCTGGGACCCGTTTTTTTTTTTTTTTCGAGTGAGAGTCGAAAGATGGGCCTGACGGTGGAAGCGAAGGTGGAAGCGAAGGTTGAGCCGGTAATGGCGGTTCACTTGTGTTTTGCATTGCTGATCACTAGCTATACACTACGCATGAAATAGGTGAAGGTCTCTCCTGTCGCCTGTGATTCTGTATGTGCCTCGACCACGAGCTCTCGAGATTATCTAGTACGCTCAGACACTTACACTTCGAAGTTGAAATCTGCAGACCACTCAAGCCGGTCGTAGAGGCCCCAGAGGTCGATCTGTGCATCAGGAAAGGCTGCTGGGTCGGCCGACGCCCCATTAGCGTTAACCTGGCCAGTGCCCGCTAAAATGGCGGCCGCAGGAATCTGCACGAAAGCGCGATCAGCAGCGTTCCAGGGACTTTCGAGAACTCGAACTTGCCCACCCCGCACGGGGGCGAGGGGCAAAGCCCGCAGCGATTCGTGGCCGAAGAAATCTTGACTAGCAGCATCAAGCGGAGCGCTTCCGAAGCTCACTGCATCAGCAATACAAACCCCACCTTGATCCTTGCGACGGTAAAGAATGGCTACACACGCGAATGGGGCTCCTCTGGGCTCACGTCGGAAGACCTTGAACAGCAGCGCCGCTCGGACTTGAGGGATCAACTCGAAGAACTCGCGGGTGTGGCGGTCACTCGCCTCCAGGCTTCGGTTGTGGAACTCCACCTCAATAACCAGCCGAGGGCGAATCGGGTCCTCTCCGGTCGTTATCACCCGCGGCCGCACAGCTGAGTCAGCTCGACGCACGATTCGCTGCTGCGTGGCGGGCACGACCAGCTCCATGTTGCCGCCTCCGACAAACAGTATCTTGCCGTTCGCCTCTCCGTAGCACTCGAGCTGGTAGTTCACGTTTGTGACCACGAGATCGTGCGGACCTGACCGCACTTTGGTCATGTACAAGTCCACCGTCCTGCCCGAGGCCAAGTACCGCGCTTCGATCATCACGGCGCTAAAGCAGTCGACTCGGTGGTGTAATCCGCCTCGCCACTTCCGTGACGGTACATCTCTTGCCACCAGGACTTCGACGTCTTCTTCTCCATTCTCAACGCGTTGAATGAACTCGTCCATCGCTGCGTCTCGCTGGCGAACTGTCACTCTGCCAGTTGCTGGGGCGTAAGGTGGAGGAGGGGGAGGAGGGATCGACATGGCGGGAGGAATCGAATGGGAAGTTGCGGTGAACTCTGACAACTTGTGACAAGATCTTTTTCACTTTACTGAACTAAACCATCTTTTGAGTTGGTAGTTGTGAAAAATAAAACACGCCACACAAGTATTTGTCATATTTTCAGTATATCCATTTCCGTGGCACGAGCTGCATAAAATTCTGCGCTTTATTCTTTGCACCAGATAGTTCATGATGGTGTAAGTATTGTATTTGCTTTTGCCTCGGGTTTGCAGTCCACATAACGAGGTCTTGGAATTCTCCGTTGCCCTTCTCCGTAGTCATTTCCACCCCGCTAAGGCCAGTAACAGCGATGAACTCAAGCTTGAGGATCGTCCTCGGACTCATCCGATTCATGGCTGGAAAAACTGCTCGACTCAAGACTGTGGGTAGTTTTCTTCCAACCAGTCGTCAAGGTGGCCCAGCAAGCGTGGGTTCTGGTGCCTATGACGGTAAAGACTCGCCCTAATCCGTAGCAAAAACTGCGAGGTGAACACGTAGCCACAACGCGCATGCAGATAAAGCAGCACCTCGAAAGCGTTGGCTGAGTCCCATTCTTCGTTCACAGTAACGAGCTCCTTATGACCTTCCAGTTCATCTCCAATTTTGTAGTCCGGGGAGCGTTGATGCAGCCACCACGCGACCTGCAAATGACCAGACCGTATGGCTCTGTCGATCGCCGTGTTGGTGCGAGACCCCGGATAATTTTCATACAGCCACTTCACCGCTTCAAGTTGCCCGAATTCCGCCGCCTCGTACATCGCACGACTACCGCATCCTTCGGAGCGGTTGAGATGGAGCCATTGTAAAACGTCCATGTGACCGCCAGCTGCAGCCCCAGTCATCGCATACGCTGTGCATCCTTCCGTTCTGTTCACGTGAAGCCACTTCACGACATCCAAATGACCGTGTTCTGCTGCGACGTCCATGGTGTCCGGCCCGCAACTTTGTTCGCGATTCGCTCGAAACCACTCGAGTACGTGTAAATGGCCGCCCTTAGCAGCAAAGTACAAGGGGTCCGTAGCGAAAGACCACCACAGAGTGGTTAGACAGACACGTCTTCGCTTCGATCCCTCAGTGTCGTAGCTAGCAGACGGACTGAGTTCGTGGAAGAGCTTGATGATTTCGAGATGGCCCTATTCGGCACTCCTGTAAATCGCCCTAAATCTTGATATGGACCCATCAGCATATGAATGGTTGCTGAGCAACCACTTGACCACGCCTGCGTGGCCTCCATCAAGAGCCGCATCCATAGCGGAGTCAAAGTCGCATGAAATGCCTTGCTTGTGAAGGTAGTCCATTGACTCAACATGGCCTCTTCTCGCTGCAAGAGAAAATAAATTACTTGCCGTTGTTGTCTTCGATAGCTGCTTTATTGCTTCCTTCCCCATTGGGTGCTCCACAAGCCACTGCAACGTCGGCGTATTCCCCGACGTACCAGCCTCGGAAATGGCGGTAACCCACGTATATGTCCAATGTCTGCTTTCAGCTGGAAAAGGGGAATGAAGACTCACAACTTGTTGGGCCAGATCCAAGTGTCCCCCGCGTGCCAAATGGGGCAGAGTGGACACAGCGAGCGCCTCATTTCGTCGCAAATATCCACAATCCAGCATCAATTCAATCATTTCGACGCTTGGGCAACCCCCAGCGTAGTCTAGCAAACATCTACCGACGGGAAGTAATCGCGTTACAAGAGGGAAGTCGCCGATACGTAATGCGTGTTTGACGGCGATCTGAAGAGCGCGGTCTCCCAGATATAACCTCTCGTTGAGATACTTCACAAGCTCTCCGTTCTCGGTGGCTTTGGTTACTGCAGTTCTCGAAAAATTGGTACTGCCTCCACTGGAAACAACAACCTCGCTCTTTACAATAGTATCCCCAACTGGGTACCGGGACGGTGACGTATGTGCCGACAGGCAGCGCAGCACACGAAGATATCCGTTCTTCTCCGCTCCGTCGGCCACAGTTGCAAGGGCTTCACATCCAGGAAAGTGCACTAAAATCCACTCCACCATCGCCAATCACCTCGACTGGCCGCTGCTTCTAGTGACTTAGCGAACTGCCACTTGTGGTAATGCGGATCAGATCGCAAGTAGTTGTGGATAGACCATTCCGGTGTTCTGTCGTCTTCACGAGTGCAGCTGGCATTCCAGATACATTCCAGCAGCGCGATAGAGCCAAATTCGCACGCGCCACTGAGGGAAAGGAACCGCGACGGGCCCAGGAAATCGGTGATAGCACGGATACTCTGCTCCAGGGCGGCGTTAGCTTGGTAGTGGCGTAGCACGAGATTCACAATAGTCAGCATGTTTTCACTTGAGAAGAAGAGAAACTGAAATGACGGAGTCGCGGTCAAAATCAATCAGTCAAGTAAGTAGTGAAAAAAGTTGTCCCGAATTTTTCCAGAAAACTAAGTTCTCCAAGACATTTTTTTAATATCTTACTGAAATGTGGCCCTGTTCGTTGAGAGCGAAAAAATAGCCAAGCTCACGGAGATGGGTTTCTTGCTAGAAAAGTGTCCCTCGTTCATATTGCCATTGACGGTTTCCCCCGCGCCAAGCAGCTCACGACCACTTTCCTAGGAACTAGCCTATTTCTCTCGATCACCGATGCGTCGGATTCAACTCTATCGAGTTGCACTTCTGCGGATGCCAGACGCCAGTATGGTCCACTTCCGTACTATCAGCGCGGTTCAGCAAGTGCTCTTCCACCACATCCGCAGGCGCGATAGAACCCGAAAAGTGGGCAAATAACCACATGACCAGCTCCAATCCCGCTTAGCAGCATATCTCAGCGCCTTCCCCGAACTTATAGCGACGTCGGCCGATTCGGCACTCATCTTTTATATCGGCTGCATACCAGTCCGCACATGACATCAACACTGCTGGATGGCTTCTGAGCGAATTTCCTTGATGAAACCAGTGACGGCTTGCAGCCACGGGCTGTAGGCGGTGACTGCGCGTTACGACAGCCATGGCGAGTAGTTGTAGAAGAGGAGAGCGCTGGCGGAGGCAAATGACCGCGGCCTTGGGGGCGGAGGACGACTTGTGCTTGAGGTGCACGATCGGAAAGTGAGTGCTCCTCAGCTCCTCGCTCAGCACTGTCGTCTCCGCCTTCCAAGGCGATGTGCATTCAATCTAGGCTACTGATATGCCTACGAACAACTGACCTCGAAGTATCCTAGTTGATCTAGCAGTCACAGCCTCCGTGGCTGTGCTGCATACACACACAAATGAAAGATGCTTGCAAAGGAGAGGTCTTTATTCAGCTCTCGTTACAACCGAGGGGTACGACCTCATGTTGTACCCACACACCTTACATCATGCCATGCATGTTGCCAGCACGACCCACCTCTGTGGTGGCGTCGGCTACTCAACCCCACAACCAGAGGTCTTAAGGCCGAAATATGATCGAGGAACCTCAGGGAGAAAAAATACACTTAAAAAAAACGTATGATGATAAATTATATTTTTCCTGGCAGATTTAAGTCATTTCTTCCACCAATCAACTATTATCAACTTCTTCTTCAGTTTGCGAAGTCGAAGCCACCCCACACCAGAGGCTCAATGCCTCCATTATTGACGACTGTGCAGATTGCTCTGCGCGACCACCCCTCTCTCTCCAATCTCAAAGGCAGTGTTTACAAGGACGAGGTGAGGAGCCTCCTGCGGGTATTAATACCATTCTGTCCGCGGTCGAGAAGGGCCGAGCGGATTGCGTGAAATGGCTACTTGATCGCTTCTCGTATACATAGTATCTTTCTGCTGAGCACGTGATTGAAAAGGCAGCTTCATCGGGTCAAGTGGCGATTCTCGAGTATCTTCACGGCATTGACATGTCAGAAAAGTTTCACTCGGTTGGAGGAAAGAGTCATAAGCAGGCAGAGCGACAACGGACGGATGAGAACAAACCCTGGTGGCCGCGCTGTTGCAGCGTGACGATGAAGGCTGCGGAGAATGGGCGTCTTGATGTACTTGATTGGCTGCTTGATAACCGCTGGAGCGAGTGCGCGCTTCGAGAGGGATCTATCGAGACCAGGGATGTTAAAAGAACGATTTTTTTGAAGTGAAAATCTTCTTTTTTCTTGGGCATTAACAGAAGAATTCTTCTTTATTTTCTTTTATTATGGGCCAAGAACAGTCTACATCTACCAGATGGTGGTGGTACACGACGAAGGGTGCTCGAGAGACCTGTTAAACGTAAGGACTTTGCGATTGCTTTTTGAGGCAGTCTTATGATGCGGTGGTGAAGCTGGCTACACCTTGAAAGCCTTAAAACGAGCAATTTTTGTAACCCCAGAATAAAAGAAAAAAATGGCTGTGGCGCAACTTCTTCTTTTAATATAAAAGAACATAAAAGAAAACTCAATAAAAGAACTCTTAACATCCCTGATCGAGACCATGGACCTTGCTGCAGTAGAAGGACATATTGAAGTTGTCAAGTGGAACCACCACACTTCTCGATTCCGTTGCTCAACTGCAGCAATGGATGGTGCGGCGGCCAACGGATATTTGGACGTGGTCCGATGGTTGCACGAAAATCGAGCTGAAGGCTGCACCACAAACGCTATGGATAATGCTGCGCGTAATGGTCATTTACAAGTGGTGAAGTGGCTGCACGCGCATAGGACCGAGGGATGCACGACAAACGCACTGGATGCGGCTGCAACAAAGGGCCGGCTTGATGTGGTCCAGTGGCTATGGAAGAACCGTACCCAGGGCCACTAGCCGGGATTCTGGTGACCTCTATATGGTAGCATAAACCACGAAGCGATCACGTAATTGTCGCGCGAACGCAGGTACAGCAGCACCTCGAAACTATCCCATGAGCATCTCACAGTAACCAGCTCCTCTAGAGAAATCAAAGAGCCGCCGATGTTGTATTCTGATAAGCGTTGGCGTAGCCAGAGCGTGACTTTTAAATGACCACCACTTGCAACTGTGGCAGACCACCACGAACTCGATTGGCCCGCACGCCTTCTCATGTTTCAATCTGTGAACGTGCTCGCCTCGTTGAACACCTTTAAAATTCCAACGTGGCCAAACTTAACACACCGGTTGAACGAGATGCTTCGACGACGAGAAACATCTTGGAAGCTACACATGCAGGGCTCGTCGTGATCGCGACAGCGCGACAAACGTTCGATAATCGTCGATATCTTTGACTTCATTTGAGCCGAACTGTGGGTGGTGATATATTAACCAGCAGCCCACTAGCAAATAGAAGTACCTTCTTAGATAGACACTTCATCGTGTACAAGCTCGGATCTGATACGTTGTGACTTGCGAAAGTAGACTTCCCGGAGAACAGGCTCAGCTGCAAACTCAAAAATATTTGCCAGCACGTGCGGGTTCAGCGGGCTCGTTGGGTCGGTTGGTGGTTGGGTTCGAGGTCGTTTTGGTCTCGCAAGGGAAGGTTTAGACCCCAGTGAACAAGTACAAATGCTGAGGAAAGCCAGTTTGCTCCTCAGCGGTAACGGGTTGAGCGCGCGCCATATTGGCTCGAGATGGTGGCTTCTGAAACTCTGCAGGTGCTGCTCGTAGGCAGGAGCAACGACCACTTCGAAATATTCCAGGAATTTGTTTGTCTTCAACAAGTCCAACAGCGCTGCGAAGCCCCTTCTAACCCGGCGGTCGTGTTCTCGTAAATCCACGGAGATACCAACTTCGTCTGTGCAACCCATGAAGCGCACTCGGACCCGACGCGTACACTTGGTCAGGGAGTTGTCGTTACCTGCTAGGACTGTTGCCACCGCTGAGATGGAACCCCAGTTGGCGCTGAGTTCCGGCAGGGCTTCCCCTTTTGTATGGTAGTCGCTGAAGTTGAATCGCGCATCGACCACCCCACCGCACAGTGATAATTCCTCCAGGTTTGGACAGTACCCGAGTATCGTGGGAAGCTCTCTTCTTGGCGCATCGAGGGCTAGATATCGTAGTGAAGATCCAACAGCAGCAAATAAATGCATCATTCCGTCAGAATCGATGGGGCCTGCTTGTTGAACTCAAGTCTGAGCGACGATATAGCTTCACGTCCAGACTGTGCGTCATCATCTCCACCATCACCGTCAAACATTAAATCGCTCCGTTGTACTTGGCATCGACCGTAACCGGGAACGATACAGTCAACCCAGCTACTACTGCCGTCGTCGCTGAAAGTTCGGACACAAGGCACTGCCGCGTCGAATGCTATGGTCTCTGTGAGCTCATTCCGATCACCCAGCACACATCGAACCAGCGTGCCCGCGTTCAGTGTCGCGTTCCTCGACTTCACGAGGCCAGGGGACACGCCAAATAAATCTTCTTCGGGGTGCTCGGATCGTAGTATGGATGTAAATGCCTCCATCTCTGACAAACCCATGCTGCAAACTTTCATCAGTGCCAACGATTCGACAGACGAACGAGCTCGCTTGGAGAAAAGCGCGTAAGCCAGCCACTTCCAGTACTCTTTGTTCCTATCCGGGCTGTAAGGGCTCATCCAGAGCCGCAGCGACAGATTCTTTGACATCTGACTGTGCACCATCGCGGAACATATCGCTGCAGCGTGGTGCATCTCCAGCCTTGGATTCCAGTTAACCCCGATCTCACCTAACTGAAGCGGATACGAACTCTCCCCCGCAGGCTCGAAACCGGGGTGACAGGTTGTATTCGCGAGCTGCAGCGACCGACGAGTACCACCAAATACACTTGAAAAGACCTGGCCGTAGCACTGCGCTGACGCCATCAGCTGACTCTCAAGGTCCAGCGACATCATGGAAAACCACGCATTCTGGCGCAACAAGGTTTTCATCGTCGGGCCCACCGCCGACGTCATGTCGTGACCAATCAGGCTCACAATCGTCCGGTCCATAACGAACGTGCATCTCCACTCTCCACTTGCTAAAGCTTGCTTCTCATCGGATTCGACGTATTTTCGCCACTGCTTCTTCACGATTTTCTCCGCAATCGCAACGTCCATCAGTTCCTTCATGGCATCGGCATCTTCGGGGAGTCCAAAGTCCACGCGCACGGGAACGTCAAAGTCAAAGCCGGATTTTCCACGGAGCGGATTTTTATCGAAAGCAGCGATCCGCTGCAGCGCTTCCCGGTATTCCTCACTGGGGTGGAGGCGCTGGTGCACCCCAAAGAAGAAAACAATGTCGTACTCGTGCGTCTCCAGGTCGTGATAGCCACTTAAGAGGCGGCTCTGGTCTCGCTGGTCGAGCGACAACATACCGAAGTGGAATTTTCTTTTCGTACATCGCTCCCCCTTTCAAGCCGAAGTCCACGCCACAAAACTTCTCCAGTAAAAACCTCCACGCGTCATAATCCACGTGAGCCACGGCCGCCAGCAGCGCCATGGCCTCCCGAGTTTTCTGGAATTGTTTTCGGAAAAAATCTTCGTAGTCTGCATCGCTAAGATCCACCCCTCCAGTCACCCCCTCCAGGTGGTCCCGCTCCGGTAGCCAGACGCACAAACTTCGCTCCATGAAGGGCGACGCGCTGCACTTGCTGCCCATATAGTTCACCTCGCCCTGAAGCACCTGGCACCACGGAGCCAAGAAGCCCCATTGCCCCTCCATGGTTGAGCCCCTTTTGGGGTGGTAGTCACTTTGAGGGTGACTGTAACCCCCATCATAGAGACTATAGCCCCTCAAATATTACTCTCGAAAGGGCATTTACTATATCGTACCCCTTTGAAAGGGCGTACAAATTCACCGCCACCGTCTCTGAAGCTACCAATAATGCAGGACTCGCCGCCCTCCATCGAGATCTCGGCGGGGATCTCGAAGCCCGCGCGGCGTCGTCGTCGCACTCGCCACAAGCTCAGTCCCGTGGCGGCCGCGATCCCCGTGTCTCTCGAGGACCCGAACGATGGCGACAAAGACGAGGACAGCGACGAAGCGGAAGATATCGAGGCGTTGGCGCCCCCATCCCCCCCCCTCGCAACCGTCCCAGAGGTGCACAAACCTGCTCAAAGTGCTGCCAACTCTCCTCCTTCGTCGTCTGCACCTGTGCGTGCCGTCGGGTTCCCAGAGGCTAAAGCTCGTCGAACGGGATTGCAAGCCAAAGACCGAGCGGTGGGTAGATGTTAAGAGTAGAATAGAGTAGAATGGAGGTATTTAGTGATGGAGATTGACTTGATTGTATTGTGTGCAGATGCATCGACTCAACGGTTCGATCCCGTCGGGGATGCTGGCGCGTCGGCCGAGTGGGCGGCGCTGGCGTGCACATGCGCCGGACTACGACGAAGAGTTGGCGCGCGCTCATCTGTTCAAGCCTCCGCTGCCGCCCACGCACACGGACAAGAGGCGGGTAGCTGTGTACTACACGTGCGAGCGGATCGCGCTGTTCAAGCTGCTCAAGTGGATGGAGAAGACCGCGAGGGAAAGTCGTCGCGCTGAAGCCGCCGAGGCGAAAAAGGAGGGAGGGGGGACGACAGCTGCGGCTCAAATCGGTCTCGGTCTTGCAAACTGGAAGAACACAATGTACTTGGAAGTGCTGCACTCGAGCTTCACGCAGGAACAAACTGTGGAGGTTCCAGGCATGGACAATGAAGACCCTTATATGGCCCAACGCGCTGCAGCGCTTCAGCAGAAGCACGCCTTCTTCTTTGCGTAAGTAAACTACTGATGTATTATTTAGCGGCCGTGTAATTGAGGTGCTGACCTAGAGTTGTCTGTGTATCTCAGCACGGGCTGCTGTGTCTTCTGGGGGCTCACAAGAGAGGAGGAAGCTCGACGGCTGATGATGCTGACGCCGTTTTCGTCTGTTTTGATGGACCAAGTCGATGCGCATGACATGGAGTTCAGCTACGGCGACCGATCCAGCATCGCCAAAGACTCCATTGTGCTCTGCACGACGAGTGTTGCCGAGAAGATTGCTCTATCGTTCGCGATGTCACAGTCCGCTACCCTGGGGGCATTTGAGACTCGTGTGGAAGATCGAATCCGCTCGACCAAGCACATTCCTTCCAGTCTCGCGTCATTTGGGTCCATCCAGTATTCTCAAGACGACACGTCCAAGCTGATCGGCCAGCTATTTATCGAGCTGGCGGACGTGAACATCCACTCGAGCATTTTGGATGAGCCAGAGTACTTCCTGAAGTCCCAAGACAACGACGATTTCAAGTATCTGTACGAGAAAATGCTCAAGTACCAGGACGTGTCCAACCGCGTGGCCATTCTGAACAAGCGTCTCAGTATCCTGCGCGACTTGTACGTCGAACAAAGTGTTCCTTCGAGATCTCAGATGCTAATACTAATTTGTGTCCGCTATTTGCAAAGAGTGGGGGTTCTGAACCAGCAACTAACACACCACCAGGGCGCCAAGCTAGAGTGGATCATCATCTGGATGCTTGTGTTCCAGGTGATCATTGCCATCGGCTGGGAAATCTTCCTCAAGGACATCTTAGGCTACTTCCACTGGTGATAAAGGGGCATTCTAAGAACTCGTACGTGTTAGGCCGAGAGCTTCCACTATTCTTATGTATAATTTGTTTCCCTTGGAAATCATGTTCACGGACTGGAATTCAGATCTTTTTGACCTACGAGGGGAACGGCCAGGCGTATTGGAGGTTCTTCTCGAAGTTGGCGTCGTTCATCGGCACGCTGATGCCGTCAAAGCTCGTGTCGTTCAGAGCTTTACGAGCTGCTTCAGTCAGTTGGTCCCACATGATCAGGTCCTGGAAATCGCCGCGAAGTGTGGTGGGTCGAAGCACGTGGGTTGCAGGCCAATACGCCTCGTAGTTGACCAGCGCGCTCGTGCCGATAACAGTACCAGCGTCTGGAGGAGCGACTTGATAATACCCGACCTCTTTCGATGTCGAGATGCCCAGGATCTTGGGCGCAGGGACCGCAGGGTTGTCGATCCAGACGATGACGTTCTCCCAGTCGTGGCGAGTTCCAAGACCGCTGGACGGCGAGTCCTTGGGGAAGTACCCAAGAGTACATGATGGCCCAAATGTCATTGTACCACTTGGAACGGCCGTACACCTGCGAGCCGAGAGCCGAGCCACCGCATTTCGCGCCGGTGCCTCCCGTTGGGCTTAGTCCGCCGCTAGTTTCGCCGGCTTCGTTGACTGCAGGGTACGAGTGGCAGCCGTTTGTGATGAGAAGCTGCGGTTTGAACGTGACGGCAGTCTTTTCGGAAATGGTGGCAGGCTCCGGCTGTGGGAATGGTTTGACTTCATCATGGCCGATGCTTGCTGTCTTGCCGTTGGCAATCGCTGTTAGGATCAAGACGGCAATTGCAACGCTGTGGAGCTTCATCTTCGACCTGGAAGAGTGAAGAATGGTGACCCGCGAGTGTCCAAAACTGACGTTTGTTGGGGTCTGTAATCATGTGTCCTGGGCCTTCGGGTAAACACTGGCGTGAACACTTGGTGCAGAAATCCGAGCAAACGGTGGACGATGCAATATGGACTGCTTTTTATATTGTGCCTTGCAGAGATTTTGCCCTTCGTTTTGACCTAGGATATCGTAGTGGTCGGAAAA
>JAIKVE010000556.1:0-18405 GCA_024679115.1 Phytophthora pistaciae | reverse complement strand
GCGGCAAGTCTTAAAGGCGGTCTTAACCTAAAAGTAACACATTAAGACTTGAGTTCGAGTCTTAAGCTTCCAACGGCAAGTCTTAACCCGAGTCTTAACTTCACCAGGTCTTATAGGAGGCCCTCCAAGACTTAAGATAAGACTCGGGTTTTAAAGGATTGTGTGGTGTACACAACTTAACGAGGCCGAGATGGACCGATTTCTTGCAATGTAAGTGCGCTGGCGAAGTTACCCCGCCACAAAATCATAGCTAAACATGCTGTGAATCTCAGGCAGGCCCAGCCTACGCCATGGACGCATTCCATTCCGAATATCGTGGCCTTACACAAATGCCCATACTGGGTAACAGAGGCAACATCGGATTGGATAAAAAGAAAATATGACCATTCTGATTGGCCTAAACGTTAGGTTAAGACTCGATTCCGGCAGCCGAAGACTTAAGTTGGAGACTTATAGCAGAGTCAAGGTCTCAAATGTCGCAGTTAAGTTTTAGGATAAGACTTACCGCTGGAGATGCTCTGAAGTAGCCTCTTTAACCTCGGGTACACTGTACCTCAAAGCTGATAACCAGTCATCTCAGACCCTCCTATAGCTGTTATTCTCGTATTTAGTATGGTATACAGTTATACACAGTAATATGCTCTGCACCAGCCATCTACTACGTTCTGGCTGGTGCTTTCCTCGCTAATAGACTCACTTCGTCTTTTGAGGCCTTCAACACACTTGTATCCTCTTCCCTACGCTCCCTACGCTCCCTACTTGCATCTTCATAGGTTATGAGCTCAAGCTAAGCCTCAAGCGACGATTTCCCGCGCCTCATCGCGCCGATAACTTCGACGTGTGGAAGACTCGCGTGTGCGCGGCCCTCGACGGGAAGCATCTACTCGGCTACGTGAAGAAAGCGAGGGGAGCGAGAGTGACACGTCCGACTCCGACGACGCGACGAAAACCAAGCCGTCGGAGAGAGTCGAGGTCGACTCGGATGCGGTGGACTACGACGAGGACAGCGAAGACGACAACCGAAGGTCATGAAGATTCTAGCGCCAACTCGGACACGTCCTCGAAGCGCAAGAAGCTGCCGGTGATCCGACAATTCAACCGCAGCCAAGCGCGCAAGGAACACAAGCGTGGTGCGAAAGAGAAGCCCCAGCCTCTGAACCCACGCGAGCGACGCCGACAAGAAGCCAAGACCAAAGCGTTCTTGATGAAAATCATGGACAACACCCACGTCCGGCTGGTTAAGAATCTCACGACATCCTATGAGATGTTCCAGTTCATTTGCCAGAAGTATGAGGGTGCCGCATTCCACGGCGATCCCTACTTCATCCAGCACTACTTGATGGAAATCAGGTACGAAGGCTCCGACCTGACGGAGTTCTTCTTAAAGCTGGAGAGTACAATGGAAGCCGCGCAAGAAGCCACCGACACGGTGATGCCAGAGTCACAGAAGTCCATCTATCTGTTTCACGCCATGCCCAAGTCGTGGAAGAATGACCTCCGCATCTAGAAGGGCCAACTGAAGTACATCCCGTACGAAGACTTGAAGCAGAGCATCGAGGGCAAGGTCCGTGATATCCAGGCTCAAGAGCGGTACACACTGTTTAAAAAAGACACACCTGAGACTAGCGCCACCAAGAACGAGCGTGCGCTAGTGGCTACAGGACTACCCGCTCACCAAGCCCAAGATCGCAGCAACTTCTCCTACTGTGACCGTCCGCGCCACAACATTCGTCAATGCTGCGGATTGCCAAAGGATCTGCGAGATGGGCGAGTAAAGGCTGACACGGTTCTGCCTGCGAACTTCGCGTTCAAGGGCAACTCGAGGTGCGACCATCCGTATCCAAACTCGAAGAACTGGAACCAGAATCAAGGGCACCGCAACAACAACAATGGCGACAACGGTCGTCGAGACAAGAATCATGGTAACCGCAAGCACAAACATGATGGCGGTAGTAGCAAGAACCGTACGCCTGATGAAGGCAAGACCCGCCCGCTCGACTCTGACTCAGACTCGGACAACGATGACAATGACGGTGCAAAGCGCAAGGTGTTCCGCCAGCAGCGGCGTGATACCGGTCTGATTGCGGTTGCTACGACGGTCAATCCCCCTATCAGTCTCACTGCCCAAGCCAACGTTCAACTGGACTCTACCTGGACCATTGACTCTGGATGCACGCGCCACGTGACGCACGAATCCCAGTGGTTTGCCGATATCGCAACGAGTGGTGGCTTCATCACAGTTGGCGGCAACATCCAGATTGTAATTGAAGGAATTGGACGAGTTGAGCTGGAAGTCGTTGACTCCAAAGGCAACCCGAAGACGCTCACCCTTCACGGCGTGCTGTATGCTCCGCAGTTGCACTTCAACCTGCTATTGGTCCCTGCCGCTGTGAAGCACGACTATCGCTTCAACTTCGACCGGGAGTAGTGTGCTGTGCAGACGAACCAGCGCTTTAAGCTCAAGGCGCGCATGGCGACCACCACGGACTTGTACCAGTTCCAGGCTCAGCCAAAGGCCAATACTACGGCCCTAATGGCCAAAGGTAAGCAAAGATCTCGACTGCTTTTGCACAAATGTCTTGGACATCCTAACGTTCGCATCTTGAATGACCTATCTAGGAGCCAAGCCATTCATGGACTCGATGATGCTGCGTCTGTAGACCCTACAGCTCAGTTCTTCTGTGTAGCCTGCACGTTAGCGAAGTCACACCGCGCACCATTCTATTCTAATAGAGTTGCTGAACGTGCTACATCTCCTTTGGAAAAGGTGCACTCAGATATCTGTGGTGCATTACCTGTGCCTAGTCTTACTGGCTGTCGCTACTTTCTGATCTTTATCGATGATTTTTCTCGGTTCATGTTCACTTACCCTATAACGAACCGTAGTGAGTTGTACACCTGCTACCAAGACTTTAGGAGAAAAGCCCTAAACATTTTCAGGCGGGACGTCCATGTCCTACAACACATACTATCATGGAACGAGTGCGTGCACTCCTGCTTGACGGGAAGCTTCCAAAACAGCTATGGGCTGAATGTGTGTGTCATGTTACCACACTGATTAATATGACGCCCAGCTCCAAAACGGATGGTCGAACCCCGTATGAGCTTTGGTACCGTCGTATCCCATCCATGGCCTACATGAAGGTATTCGGATGTAGTGCATACGTGCACATCACGGAGCAGTATCGTGACAAGCTTGATGCTCGCGCACGGTTGTGCATGTGCCTTGGCATGCCGGACCACAAAAAAGGGTATCGCCTGATGGATATCAACACACACGCTATTGTCTATAGTCGTGATGTAGTGCTTAAAGAGGACGAGTTCACCCCTCTGGCGGACTTGACGCTCAACCCTAAGCCAAGCCCAGCTGTGCAAATGGACCAACTTGCCAACATACCGGATCCCGCACCTGCAATGACTACTCCTGCAGGACCTGTACCTTCAACGACTCCTGTTGTAGATCCGGCACCCGCAATGACTCCTTCTGCCGGTCCTGATAGACCTACTGCTGCCATTCCCCACATCCTACAATCACTCAGGGAGGCGCTTAATCGGGATGAGATACATTACTCATTTCGAACAGAGACCAACTCCGATTCTTCACCCCCTGCAAGTAAGCGCCCCGTTTCACCAAGGACGAAGAGGAAGTCAACCTCAACTCTGAGGAAGATCAACAGGAACAGGAGCAGCGTAGACAACTATTGTACTCATTTCTAGCTATTCGGTATGTGACAGAACCGCCTACGTATCGAGTAGCAATGGAGACCGCTCATGCTAAGCGGTGGCGCAAAGCGGCCATATCAGAATATAAATCCCTGATGGAGAACAACACTTGGGTGCTCGTACCCCGCCCGAAAGGACGGAAGATTCTCACAAGCCGATGGGTATTTGCTGTAATGTATACTGGCACGGGTGAAATTGACCGCTTCAAAACACGTCTTGTCACCAAAGGTTTCCTCCAGGAACACGGCATTGACTATAACGAGATATTCTCTCCTGTTATCAGAATGGAAGTACTGAGGCTCATTCTCACCATTGCAGCCTTGCTAGATCTCGAAATCCACCATATGGACGTCAAAACGGCATTCCTCAATGGCTTTCTTGAGGAAGAAATCTACATGGCTCAACCGGAAGGTTTTCAGGTCCCGGGCAAGGAGCACCTTGTGTGTAAACTTCTGAAGAGTCTGTACGGGTTGAAACAAGCTCCCCGTGTCTGGTACAAAACGTTATCTGCCTTTCTAGAGAGTCTTGGGTTCCACAAACTCATTAAGGACAGCTGTGTATTCATACGCACGACTAACGGAGTGACTTGCTACATCGCCGTCTATGTGGACGACCTTTTGATTATTGCACCCATTCCAGCCCTCGTGGACGAACTGGAATCCGCCCTGAAAAGGCGATTCTCCATGACAGATTTAGGGGAGGTGAAGTACCTACTCGGCTGGTCTATTCAACGTGACCGTAAGAACCGAACGATATTCCCCACCAGCATAAGTACGCTACGAAGGTCCTTGACCGATTCAGCGACTACATTCCGTATCCTATTGCAACTCCAGCAGAACGGAACGCGAAACTCTCCGTTAGCAGCCAGCCTAACACTGAAGCTGAAAAAGATGCGATGAAAAATATTCCGTATCGCGAAGCCGTTGGTAGTATCATGTATCTCATGGTAGACACCCGACCTGATATGACATTAGACATGCGCGAAATCAGCCAGTTCCTATGCAATCCGGGAATGGAGCACTGGAAAGCTGTCGTCAGAGGTCACAAGTACCTATCCGGTACAAAAGACTATGGCCTTCTTCTTGGCGGGTCACTCGATATGACACCGGAGAACCTAGCCGACAACCTAACAACATTCACTGACTCTGAATATGCAAACTGCCCTGACACGAGACGTTCCGTGGGTGGTTATATGACCATGCTAGCTGGCAGTCCAATCTCATGACTCTCGCGTAAGCACCACACAGTAGTACTGTTAGCAACAGAGGCAAAGTACATTGCCTTGTGCCACTGCATGCAAAAGATAATATTCCTCAAACTCCTCCTTCACAAACTTGGTTTTGCTACAACTCAAGCAAACGTTATCCATGAGGACAATCAGAGCTGTATTAAAATTTGCTACAACCCCGAACTTCACAGAATATCGAAACACATACACGTGAGATACTGTTTTGTGCAGGAAAAGGTTGAGCGACACGAGTTCACCGTCACTTATTGCAATACGAACAAGATGGTCGCTGACATCTTCACTAAAGCTTTAGACAGCACCAGTTCAGAGAACTAAGGGCCAAGCTCAGGTTACAACCCCTGGATGCTAGATCCGGCTAGTCAGTATAGTAAGACGACAGCAATATAATTGCATGAAGCCTGCCTATCTATTGTGTTCCTTTAGTTTTTTTCCCACTGGATTTTACCTTTTGTTCGCACAAGGTTTTCCCTCGTTTAGGTTTTCCTGGCCAAGTACCGAATTATATAGGCGCATGATTTAATACGATAAAGTCCATGCACAGAAACATTCTCCAGAAATTGTAGGACATGACACTCTGTATTTCTAGAAATGCAGGACTGCGTGTCCGCTATTTTCCATTTGCACAGGCAAATAATCAACTCATAAACAGGGATTTAGTATAGAGTCAGTAAAAGTGCCAGTTTTACCCACTTTTGCAGGACATATTTTCTGCCCGCGTCAGTATTCAAAAAGCCACATTACTCCGAAAACATGACAAGCGTCGACTGGGACGAGCTAGCGAGAAAAGTTAGCGAGATCAAGAGCAATACCGGTCGCGAGCAGTGTACCAGAACTCCTGCGGTCGCTTCATTGTCTGAGTCATCCCTACAAGGCCCATCTCGGGGCCCCTGCGTTCGCAGCGAGGCTAGTGAGCGTTGCTGGATCAACACCTGTGGGCCACCGCAAAGCACCCGGGACTTACGCCCTATTTATTAACCTCAGTATAACCAGGAGCAGCTCGTTCTCGTCCTGCTACTCGCCCTCGCCGTTCTGCGGCTTGTTCCCGACCGCCAGCTCGCTCTCGTCCAAGCTGCTCGTCATCGTCCGACATCTCATCCTCGTCCGGCAGCTCGTTCTCGTCCGACAGCTCATTCTCGTCCGTCAGCCCGTCATCGTCCACATAGCTCGTCGTCGTTCACCAGCGCGTCAACGTCCACCAGTTCGTCTTCGTCAGACAGCACGTCGCGCGCTGCTGCAAGGACTGCTGGCGCCCCCACTTGCTCTCGTCTGGGTAAATATCCGCTAGAGCCAGCCCGAAGATCCTTCGTGTGTGGTTCTCCGCATCGTTGCCGCTTGAGATAGTCGTTGCCACATGGACTCTACAACTACCGTCGCGTGCAGCTCGGCAGAGTCGGCGACGAGGACAGCTCAGCTGGACTGGTGCCATCGCAACAGAGCAGCAAACTGATTGGCCGGTTTGTTCTTCCTTCTTCGCCCCCATTAGCAAATATCTACTCATTATCAAGTCCTGCAAATGTCCTGTAAAATCCGTCTAACAATCATTTTTATTTTCATTTTTTTGCTGGGAAAGTCCATTGTCAGTAAGGCAAACCCGCGGAAATCGTACCAACTCCTATCGCCACCTTCTAGTTGATGATGACGAAAGGACGGACGAAAGCGTAGAAGTTGATTCAATCTTCTGCAGACGCGATTGGCTTACCTAGTTGAAGATCGTAGATCAGCCGTGTCTTGCCTTGAACGGTCAGCATAAATCCATGGCCGACGCAGCTATGGTTGTAGTCTGCGGCGATGTAGATCCCGTCTGCGAGCTTGAGTTCCGCCAACATGCGTGCCCCACGACGTCCTGGAACCACGTAGTTGTAATTCGCGATCGCGTTGTAGATGAAGTCGCGGCCGGCATCTCGAAGTCGACGTAGAAAACGGAGAACGATCTTCCACGTTGTACCCTTGGACAGGTCACGCTGGTAGAGCGCCAGCTCATCGTGGGTAAACTGGTCAATGTCGTGTTGCGTGATGACATCCGGACGGCCTCCGAGCTCCACTGCTCGCTTGAACGCTTTGAAGACGCAGAGACCCTCCATGTCCGCCCCGAGCAAGCCGAAGCCGACGTCATCCCCCTTCCAGAAAGCTTCAAGCTCCTCGACATTATATGCTTTCCAGCGATCTACGATGCCCATTTCCGCCACGAAGTCACCCTCAGCCAGCTTAGCGCGCGGATCCCACGTGCGGAGATAGAGTTTCTTGCAGCTGCGACCAGGATGCACCCAGAGTACACGGTACTCCAGCCCTAGTGGCGTCTGCCACCGATCATTGATGTAGGCAACTTTCCACGGCTCAGTGGTGGTTGCATAGTCCGCATCCACAGTGTGATCACTCTCCTTGTAGTACTCGTCATAGATATGGTAGAACATTTGGTAGGTGCGAGTGAACTTGCGGACTGTGCGAGTAGTCTTTTGGGTTGTGGCAGTAGTGGTCTGGTTGGTGTCAGTAGCCTCGGCGGCTGTGGCAGTAGTCATGTGGTCAGTGACCTTAGCCAGTTGAGCCACTGCAATAGCATCCCGAATGGTATCCGGGGATACATCGTCAACTACAGCGACTGGTCTGTCACACTTGCAGTTTGAGCAGATTGCCGAAGGCTCACAGTTCATGAATGTGCAGATAGCGCACGCCCAATCCGTTGGTTCAGGCACTGACTGGTCTGTGCCAGGATCGGTCTGGTCGGTGGTACTGGTGGCAGCAGACTGATCGGTGTCGCTAATGACGGCACGCACTTCAGTGACATCACGTGACGGCTGCAGCGGCTCCATGCCCTGCTGCGCCTCCACCGCGACGGCCCCCGCGGTCTCACTCGTCCTGGCCCGGCGGACGTACCCTCAGACCTTCCTTGAGATGACAGGTCAGCTGTGGCAGCAGCCGTAGCACGGCGAGCCGCCCTGGCCTTCTTCATGTTGCGCGACTTGGCAGCAGGTCGATTCTTGCGTTTCTTCTTGATCTTGTCGAGCGCTTGAGCTGCTGGCCTGCCCTGTAGCACAGTACACTTGTTAATGCCAGTCACCCACACCCTCACCATGGCGTGCCCAGCGTGACGCTCCTTCACAGGCAGCAGAACCACAAGCACTAAGGCACGTCAGCAAACGCGGGCGTCCTTGTTGGGGTATCGGTGACTGAAGAGTCAACTCCGTCTGGTTTTGGTGAGCCGTGAAAGTTTATAATATGGCGATCAGAAATGAGATCGAAAGAGGCAGGGAGGCTGTTGAAGTAGCCTTTTTAACCTCTGGTACACTGTACCTCAAAGCTGATAGCCAGTCATCTCAGACCCTCCTATAGCTGTCATTCTCGTATTTAGTATGGTATACAGTTATACACAGTAATATGCTCTGCACCAGCCATCTACTACGTTCTGGCTGGTGCTTTCCTCGCTAATAGACTCACTTCGTCTTTTGACGCCTTCAACACACTTGTATCCTCTTCCCTACGCTCCCTACGCTCCCTACTTGCATCTTCATATGCGCCTATGACAAGACGGCTACACACACTTTGATACCCGGGCCATTTCGACGAGCCACCCCCGTGCCACGATGCCAACACACCCGCCTTGTGGCCGCGTGTGGCAACGCTACTGCACACACCCCTCGCTCCTGCGAGTGGGGGGTATTGGCACCAATAATTCTGTGCCAGTCTGTAAAAAAAAGTGTAGTACCACCTAAACATGGACAGGACCACCCCTACAACAAAAAGGTGCGACCACCAATCTTAAAGTGTACGACCCCCAAAAGAACCGGTATGATCACCGAAATAGATATTTAACTTCAACGTGCTGAGCTGCAGTGCCTATAATTGAAACCAATGCTTGTTTAGCCGTTCTCAGTTCGAAAGTTGACTAGCAGGAAGATGAATAGAGGCGACAACGCCTCCACCGACGATTCCGATGATCGCTTGCAGCTGGATGAGTGGGATTTCGGCCTTGACGACGATGCAGACCCAACTCAGAGAGTGCCATGGACTCAGATATGGCGTTCAACGGAGCCGGACACACTGGCAGTGTACCGCGACGACCTACCGACACATGCAGTAGATAAAAGCAATCAAGTCAACTGTACTGTCAACCATTTAATCGATCGTGACTACAATCTACATCAGCGGGATCACCCGATGTGGTACCCTGTCGCTCGAACCACTGCAGGCAGAACAAAAACGTGTACATGGTGACAGTGCAGGACGTCCACCGCAGCGCCCGTGTCGGTACAAGTTCAACCTCTACCTCGCTTCAAGTACGTACGAGGTGTTTCAGCAAGGCAACCACGTGATGAACATAAACGTACCCTCCAACCCCTGTGGAGCGAAAGTTGACCAAGCAAATGAAGGACTATATCGTAGAGTGTTTGGGCTCTGGAGAAAAAAACTACGGCAGCAAGGCTCTACACACTTATTGGCATGCTCGTGGATGATGAGGAAATAGCAGGCCCAGCCCCAAAAAAGAGCCAAGTTACCGAATTTGTGAAGAACTGGCGGCGTAAAAAAACCAAGAACAGCATGGCGCCACTCATTTCGCTATGCGATGGCTACCTCTACGCCCAACATAATTTGGAGGAGCTACCGGACACCGAAATGGTGATTCTGTGCGATTCTCAGCAGGCCTCCTAACCCGGGGAAACTGGTGTGGTCTCCCATCTTGGCGATGGCTCCAAATCGTATCAGCTGAGAGTCGGAATGACTTGTCTACGCCTCATTAGAGACTACATCGCTGTTTAAAATCGTGGCGACTGCTCGGTGATCTTTCACATCGACAGTACGCACAGTATGGTCATCAACGGCTACGTGGTTTTCGCGTTTGGATATTCGGATCGGGCAGGCCATTTTTCCCCATCGTGTACTTCTGCACATCGCAAAAACGCGCAATTGATATCGGGTGGTGTATCCGATTTATAAAACGCGTGTGTTTGGAGGTGTGCGACGTCCGATTCGATCCTGGCTTTGTCATGATGGATGCGGACAAAGCTCAGTTCAACGCTTGTATCACGGAATTACCGCACCCAACTGTGCTCATGTGCTGGTTTCACGTGACGCAAAATGTATGGAAGCATGCTAAAGAGAAGCGTGTGGGTTCCGAAAACACTAGCTCGGTATTTGTGGACTTGTACGGCATGCACTACGCAACTGAGGAAGTGTTTCCTGTAGTCAAAGAGCGCGTTCTCACGAAATGGAGGGGCTATGAACGTGGATCGGCTGTGCGCAAACTTACGGACCACGTTACAAAAATGTGGATCAACTCGCATCGTTTTTCCCGTTGGCAAGTTTTCTACACGCCTAGTGGCGACGCCGCTACGAATAACCATTTGGAGCAATATCACAGAACCGTAAAGTTTCAGTGTCCTCCTGGGGAGGCAACCCCTAACGAGCTACTCAAGAATTTGAATGGCGCTCGAATCGCTTTTCTCAACAGCGACGCCAAGTTCTCCACTGATGCCACCGCATTCGAACGTTTGATGACTATGTACCGGCTCATGCACCACCGGGTATGCCTTTCGGTGCATCGGATCCCACCTGTTGGAACCGGTGCTGCTGATCTTTACAGGGTGAAACAGAAGCCGCTACGTATAACCGCTGCGGAGAAAAGTTGGTAGCGAACTCTATCCGATCTGTGAACTCGCGACGGATGCAAACGTAAAATATGCCGTCTGGTGGCTGGATTGTAGACACACGAAGCAAGTGTTGCTCATGCGCCTATGGTCGGAAGCACGTGCTTTGCTGCCATGTTGTTGCAGCTTGTATTCGCGCCGGAGTATCCTGCCCTGGTGTCAGTATGCATACCCGACAGTTCGTGCGCCCTAACTACACTCACGATGATTCCTCTGTCGCATCTTCGGACGCTTCAGATGGACCACCGTCTGGTGATGACCTTGTGAATTCGGTGCAAAGGACCAGTCAAAATCCACCGATGAGCAGAGACACAGCTATCCCCAGTTCACCTCCAGCAAGCCCATCAGAAAGCATTGTCAGTTTAGCTTCGACATTGCTTCTCGACAACGAAGGCGAACTCCCGCCGTCACAGCGCACGGAAACCCAGCGCACAGATGACCAAGAGAATGTAGCGACCACGGCGGAGAGTACGGTGTCCCAGTACACGGAACCCAGGAGAACGTAGTGGCGGCGGTGCGACTATCGCAGCGTACGGAACCCCGCCAGGACGTAGCAACAGTGCAATCTAGAACCCTAAGCCGCGTCTACTCGTCGCTCATCGCAAACCAGAAAGTCGACTAAGCGTGCGATCGAGTCGCGACAGTAATACCAGAAGCGCAGTAGGCGTTAAGTCTAGATGGCAGGTATCTCTTTACCTTAGCTTATATCGCCTTGTATTAATCAATTTTCTTAAGTTTTTATTGCCTGCAGACCGAAGTGGGTCCTGCAACGCTAAGTTACCCTAACCAAGATTGTTAACGTTGCAATAACAAGGATAACGTTGTGTCAGAAAAAGCTGATCCGTAAATTACGCAAGACCCAAAACAACTCATTCTCTACAAACATTTCCTCAGAGGAAAATACCTCATTTCGTGAGGAGTACACCCTCATTCTAAATCGCACCTAAATGAACCGTATTTGTACTTACGAAAAGGGGTAGGATTCTCAGCCTTCCATTTGCAAAAGAAAACGAAAAAGCTGCCACGCGGCTGCGACGACTTTGCGATGGCTCCAGGTACCTGTATGCGTGCTGTAATATGATGGTGCGTGCGTGGGCTAACTTTGTGCGTTGCGTGGCTGTATAGGACGCGTGCTACGGAGCCAGGCGTCCAACGAAGCCTCCGAGTACCGCGATGTGGGGCGCGACCACTCACTCCAGTGACGAAGACTTCGTCGTCGACCAGCCGGACGACAGCCCGGACGAATCCCCCCCCCCTCGGAAGAAGAAACGAACGCAAGCAACGCGTAAGTTGTATACACTGCGGCTTTGTATTGATTGCTTTTAACGCGCATGTTACCGCTAACTACAGGGAAGCCTCGTTCTCAAGCGCCACCCAAGAACGCGAAGAAGATCCCCCGAGGCAGGCGAGCGACACGTGGCCAGCGTGTGCGTGGACAATGTGAATTGTTATGTTGCTCTTCTATTGTTGCTGTAAGTAACGTTGCATTTTGATTATGTTGCACTGATTTGGTTGATTGTTAACCCTTTCGCGGTAAAAGGATACAGAAAGCGCCCTTTAGATGGTTTCATAAAAGACGGTAGAGTGTACCCCCTCTTAAAGGGCGCTTCCTGTGCCCTTTTGCACAAGTTCAAGCTAGCAATCAACCATCTTTTAAAACAAATCATAATCGGTACGCAGAGTAATCATCATGTAATCATTGTCCATACAAACTCTATGTCATACGCATCCATACTATGTATCCTGCAAATCACCGTATCTGGCATGTCCCATGAGACACACCGAAAAGACTGCGTAACTCTGTAAAAGGACGCCTAGAGTGTCCTTTTAGAAGGAAATATCAATGCGTTGTATACTATAGTCTATCAAGGATACTCGCGAAAGGGTTAAAATTCTATCCAGTCCCGAAATCGGAGCCTGACGCGAAGCGGAGAACGCTCCGCCCGAAAAGCCGACCGCACTGCCCAAGACGCTGGACCCACCCCCCAACCAGATGGACGCGCCGCCGGAGACGAAGGCCGCGCCGCCAGAGATGAAGGCCGCGCTGCCCAAGAAGCAGGACGCACCGGCCAAAAAGCAAGCAACCGCAAAAGCGAGCAACGTTACGGAAGGTACGATAACGTTGCTGCGGTTTGTATAACGTTGCTGGCTTTGGCTAACGTTGTTTGTAATGCATGTTTTGTCTACCGTTCCCAAAGTATTGCCACAGACGAGCAGACAGCCCGCGTCAGAAGCAATGCGTGTTGCGACGACCGACAACACCCCGAAGCCGGCTGCAACGCCGAAGGCGAGAACGACACCAAAACCGCAGGCGACGTCAAAGACTAAGCTCAAGGTCGGCGAGTCGCGGCACAAGCGAGGTGGGTTAACGTTGCTGGGTCTCCCAACGTTGCTGATCAAGTAACGCTGTTCGCGTAACTAACGCTTTGTATTGTACGACCCAGCCACAGGCAAGCGTAAGGCGAGCGCTGCCGAGAGCAAAGTCAGCGGAGAGAAGGATCGAATCAGTGGATCCAGCACAGGTACGGTTATCATAACGTTGATCTATTAGCGTTGCGCTTACTAAAGTTGCACCTGTTAACGTCGTCGCGCATGACCTTGCTCTGTTAAACAGCCACTGCCAACTTTGGTGCCAGCTCTATATTTCCCACCGCCACAGCCAACGCACACTGGACCGTCCGCACCAGCTACAACCTGGAAAAACAAGCAACAAGCAGATCCACGCAACGCCAGATCCATGCAATCGTTTCCTACCCGCCTGCCGTCCAGTGGGATAATGTCGTGACATCTAATGCGTCGAAAACGATGCAGGTCGGATTAAAGAGTAAACAAAGACGGCGGGTGACTGCTCCGTCTGCTGCACTTCGCTATGAAGCACCAGGTCGAGTCCATTGACACGAGCCCCGGGACCCGCAAGATGGACGGCATGGTGGCGTACCCGACGTCTCGCGGAGCGAACCAGGCCATCACGACGCCGGGCGGCTCGGCCGACCCTGCGTGAGAGATCAAGGAGACCCAGCCAGTACCCGAAGACGGCTACCCGGCCCGCAAGATCTGGCTGCCGTGGCTCAGCAGCAGCGCATCCACGACCACCTGCGCGAAGACATCAACGCCGCGCGGTCCATTCCGCTCGACGGCAGCTACTACTTCAACGCTGTCGAGAAGTACGCCTCCTTGTGCTTGGTCGCGAAGGATGCGGCCGTCGTCGGTGGAGACAAGATCTTGCTGAACAGTAGCTGACCAAACTCCGCGGCCTGATGACGCCCTTGGTGGCCAATAACTGGGCCACTTCCACTTCGGCTACTGGGTCGACGCCGCGGTCATCATCAACCGCCTCGGCCGGACCTGGAGCGAGCGCGGCAAGCTCAATACCCTGGCAAACCTGCTCATGCGCGACGTGGCCGACTACGACCCGGTGGACAAGTTCTTCACGCGCTTCCGCTCCTTCGACTGGTCCCGCGGCCACTCGTACTCGCACGGCGCGACCTCTTTTGCGGACGGCAAGGACTCGGAGAGCACCTCGGAGGACGTCGACTTCGCCTTCGGCATGTATATGTTCGGCAAGGCGACCAGCAACGCGGCGCTTGAGGCCGTCGGCAAGCCCATGACGCACGTCAACGCGCGCACCATCAAGACGTACTTACTGATCGAGGCCACCAACCAGATCCACCCGATCAACTGCCGCCCCAACAAGGTCACGGGCATCTTCTTCGACAACAAGGTGGACAACGCTACGTGGTTCAGCGCCGAAAAGTACTGCATCCACCGCATCCAGATTATCCACTTGTCGGCAGTCGCCGAGTTCGTGCGCACCAAGCAGTTTGTCAAGAAGGAGTGCGAGAATGTGCTGGGCAAAGAGATGATAGTCTCGCTCGAGGACGCGGGCAGCTACAGATACATATTGCTCCTACATGGGTCTAAACTGACCAGTACTGCTCGATTGATGATACTAGTGATAAAAAATATATGCGTCGGACACTATTGTACGCGCAACTATGATGAAGAGTTGCATGGAGATACCTGTTCGCTAGCTCCGTGGTGAATTCCCCCTGGTGATCATGGCGGTCTACAATGTCCTTAGCGTGATCACCTAGTTCGAGCAGCTGTACGTGCTTAGACGATCGATTTTTAGTGCGGGAGTACGCATCGTGCGCGTCCCGCGCACCTGTGAGAACCACTCAGACTACATTATCTTGCTATAGACTTCAGGCTCTATGATGATAGCATACATGCTGTGGATGGTACGTAATAGGCACTCGGGTGTCGTTACCCTTCTTTAAAGGTGGACGCTCCAACTGGAGAACGCGTGTGCTACCCCCAGGTATTTTTGGTGGACCAGATATTACCTTTGACGGTGCCTCTGACCTTTTTGGTGGAGGTACACCGACCTCCGCTCCTGCTCGTGCACCCCCAGTATACCACCAAGCCGCAGTTCACCTGGACCTTAGCAGTGTTGATGGGAGGAAATGCAAATCGCAGTTGCGTGTATGAGCTATTATCCGAAGGAATGTGGCTTTGATGCAGCAGAGACTACCCTCGCATCAACTAGCGTGGACTGAAGCACGAGTTTCAGGTTCACACATCTTAGCGTGCATGTTACAGCCTGCGCCGCATCAGAGCATACAGCAAGAACAATACGAACACCTTGCTATGTTTAATTTTTTTTTCATTTCCAGGTGCTCCCACCCTCTCCATCTCAAATAGGTAGACGAAATCGCTCCTCTATCTCCAGTTGTGTTGTTGTGACCTGCCTACTTTTGATCAATCGGGTGACACTTTCGGTCTTCATCTCCATCTCCAGCTACGTAGCGAGCAGGCTCTTACTCGAGCATGTTCTACACCCTGCCGCTCTTACTGTAGGATAAGAGGTATTTGGCCGGACACCCGACCCCTATGAATAGCTTGCCACCTCGCTGTAGCCAATCAGTGATTTTTTTCTTACCATTTGAGGCTCATAAACCTATTTACATCCAATCATCGTTTGTTAGGGTTAAGTTTGTTCCGTTCCAACTTATTTCCGGAAACGTCCGGAATTTCCTTCTTCGTGCAAATTAGTAACCATACAAAACTAAATATGTTTCTCGTACTTACGTGTAAGTACAATACCTGCCGGATGTAGCCTTGCCCAAGCTTCTCGTGATCTCGACACCGTAGCTGGAAGGCCAAGGCCGACTCCAACAACCCAACAAGCGCAGAAGGCTGTCGGTAGTAAAGTAAATGAAAGACAGAATAGTAGCTCGGTGGTCAAGTAAATAAACGAAAAAATATGCAGCAATCTTGATCGATAAACAATCAAACAATCAAGGGCTTGATGTCTACTGGTACTAGCTACACTGCGCTTTCAGAGCCTTGGCCGTCCTGCAGCTGCGTGTTCGCACTAAGTGCCGCCCCAGGCCCTTGGTCTTGCTCTCGCGCTTGACGAAATTCACCTGCTCTATCGTCTCATTGGGGTCGAGGTTGCTCCCTTGCCGCTGGTCCAGTGGACGCCAAGGTGTAGTGGCGCGCTGCGGATCGCATCACTGCTCACGTCATCGCTAGTCACCGCGCTCACCGCTTTGGTAGGCATCGTCTCCGTCCTCTCGGTCGGCGGACGTACCGGTAGCTTGAAGCGGGCGGCATGCACGGCCGAACCCAAGACACCCGCAGCGCCGATGGTACCCGCGGACAAGGCGGCCGCCTAGCTGCTATCGCTAGAAACCTCCTCCGTCGTCTCCGTGACCTCAGCGGTCTCCTCCGCCGTTTCAGCAGCCTCAGAGGTCTCCTCTGTCACCGCTCTCCGTCGTTTCCGCGGCCTTCGTCGCCTCGATCGAACCAGTCGCCACCTTGGTAGGGGCATCCGTATCCTTCGTCAGCTAGTCACATCCGCGCGCGACACCGTCGTCACGCCGACCTCAGCCTCGGTCGTCTCCTTCGTCGCCTCCTCCGTCGTCTTGATCTCGGTGGCCTTCTCTCCGCCAGCAACGCCTCCTTCTCATCGCGCAAATTGCGCAGCACCTGATGCTGCGCATCATCACCTCGGCGTTCTCCGTCTCTTTTTGCCTGCTGCAGCGTCTGCTTGCCACTGTGATGCTGCGTCTGGCATACGTATGCTGCATGAATTCGATGGCCGGGATGCCCGTGTCATCATCGGTGTGCATGGCCAGCGCCGAGCGCAGCTCCGGGCGCCCTGCTTCTTCTCGGCTGCTTCATCGTCCTCTGTGCACTCTGACCCTTCCCGCCTTCTTACTCCTCGTTCGGCACCACCTGGTCGGCAATCCTCGTAGGCAATGCACTACACGCTGAACTCCTCCGCCGCGACCATCTCCATTTCGCGCTCGGCCACGCGCTGCTCGCGCGTCTGCATCTGCTGCCCCACGCTGTCCAGCGTGCACTACCTCATCGCTGGCGCGCCGCAGCATGTCCTGGTACCCACAGCGTCACTCAGTGCCTCGAACCGCGCTCGCAGCACTCGCCACCTCATTTTGCGCGTGCAGTCGCATCCAGCTTCCTCGCCCCAGCCATCTCAGCGCCTCCGGTTGGCTCTGCGCGTTCGTCGTGGCCGCGTGCGTAGCCGAGCCATCACCACCAAGAACACCGAGCACGACGGGGCATCGCTGCCGACATGGACGGCTTGGACATCTAGCGGGCCTCGTCGCGACGTTATGCCGCTACCGATCAATGTCACAGTGTCGCTGCTGCTCATGCCCATGAGCTCGAAGGTGTCGCGCACGCTAAACTCGCGCTTGACACGACGCACTTTCCGACAGCGGCATCAAGCAGTGGATGCCCACGGCGCACCACAAGCCCCTCTCCTCCTCGCGCAGCGTCGCAGCTTCCGGACACCCACCGCGTCAGCGACATCGCGGAGTGCGCCGCTTAGTACCTGTCCCGCGAGTGTTCCTCCGCGCCGTCACCAGTCTTCCGCCCTGCAGTCCGTGCCGCCAGGCATCCCGAAAATATCATAAAACTCTACTGATGTCTGATGAATCTAATGAATAATGCTTTGAGTTGCTGGTAGTAAAGCAAATAAATAACGGCGTAAAAGAAGATGACACAGTCAATTACTGCAGTTTAGCGGTCACTACCTACAGGCACTGCTCCACGGTAGCGACGTTCCAGAAGGTGCTGTTCATCTTCAGAAACAGGATCATCTCGAGCATCATCGGCGCGAGGCGGTGGCGCTCGTGACGAAGCACCGCACGAGCAACACTAAACAGCCTCTCCACCATATTCGAGGTGGGTGGAATTGCAGCCAACAGCGTGTACGCCACAGGGGCATCTCTCACCTTGCTTCAGGATTCGCACGGCGAACCCTTCCGTTGCCTCCGGCTGCGGCTGAGCGACGGGCACGTTGCCTGAACGGCGCTTGAACGGCTCTAGGACCCCCTCTTCCTCCTCCGACAACAGTGCTGCCTGGCCGCCAAGCACCTTCACCACTGCCTGCTCGAAATCAGGCGAGTGCACAATTTCGGCATCCGATGCTTGTATACAAACAGTAATACACACACATAACCAACATGTTAAATCCGCATCCCCACATTAACCCTTTAGCATATTTCATGTACGTACCCAGATACTTCGCAAATGAAGGTCGGATTTCGATGAGTCCGTCGCAGAGGTCTCGCGCGTCGAGAAGTGTCAGTCCGTCAGCTTGCAGACGCTTGGAAACAGATTCCACGTCGCGCAGACTGTCCAGCAGAGCAACCAGCTTCCGGTGTGCAGTCCGCGAGGGTAGGTAGTCAGCCAGGTCTTCATCGTCCGCTGAAATAAACTGGTGCAGCCTGAAGAAGCGCTTGAGCATGGCGAACGTAGAGG
>JAIKVE010000555.1:0-18424 GCA_024679115.1 Phytophthora pistaciae | reverse complement strand
TGGGGGGGGAGGGGGGGTCGTTATAGGTTTCGCTGGGCCGAATTCTAGGCAATTGGCTCAAGAGGTAAGCTTACTGCGCATGCGAGTAACGTGTGAACCCAAGCAACAGTGCTTCATCGCAGGGGAAAACGCACGTTAAAAATTGGATTGGAGTAAGCTTTACCTTTAGCTAGGACCAGACACAGGATTTTAAGCAGCACAATCCCAATCATCGACATGTATCAACACTTGTCCGTTGAGCTCGTAACGAACTTCAGTTGTCCGTTATTCTCTATGCTCCATCACCGGACAACCCCCGGTCCGTTTTGCCTTACTGAGAGCTTGTGCACAAGCTTGGGCGCTGACCTGCTTCCCCACTTTTCAATTTGCTTCACAGCTTCGACAGCAACCCACCAACTGTCACCGTCTCCAGCGCTCTACAGTCCAACTTTTCAACACTCTTCACCAGCAATGCAGATCTACGTGCTCGCCTCCATTGCTGTCGCAGCCGTCTCCGCTGTCCACGCCAAGGATGTGAACGAAACATCGGCCAACAGCACTTCGTCGGGATCGGGCGTGCATGAGAGTATCGAAGCTGGCGTCGGCTCGGTCGTCACGTACACCACGCTCGTCGGCGACTGGGAAGCCTGCACCGAGGACGTGGGCTGCGAGTCGTCGACCAGCGTCTGCGTTCGCCACTCGGAGTACTACTCGCAGTGCAAGCCTGCTGTGCTGCCCTCGGGCGACCTGTGCGGCCAGTCGGACGGCACCAACGACTGGCTGTACGACCACTGCCCCGCCGACGAGAAGTGTGACACGAAGGGCACGGACTTCCGTTGTTTCAAGCCGGGAACGCGTCGCCACCACAACCACAGGCGCTCTGGCCGCAAGGACAGGCCTTCTTCCTCGACGGTGACAGTGCAGGTCGGTGACTGGGAAGATTGCTCCAAGGATGGCTCGGTGTGTAAGGTGTCGACCAGCAAGTGCGTGAAGCACTCCGACTACTATTCGCAGTGCATGCCGGCAGTCCTTCCCACTGGTGCTCTATGCGGTCAGAACGATGGTGCAAGCGTGTGGAAGTACGATAACCACTGCTCGCCGGGCGAGACGTGCCAGGCGGCTACCAGCATTAACATCCACTGCAGATCTACGGTGACGGCTGCTCCTACGACGGCTCCCCCCACAACAACGGTGCTGCTCGTAAATGACTGGGAGGACTGCAGCAAGGCCAACGCTAAATGCAAGATCGCGACCAGCACCTGCGTCAAGCACTCGGACTACTTCTCGCAGTGCATGCCCGCGACGCTCCCCACTGGTGGTTTGTGCGGCCAGGTGGACGGCACGAACAACTGGAAGTACGACCACTGCATCACTGGCGAGACGTGCAAGGCCAACGGCAAGGATTCCCACTGCACCAAGTAAGTCCAAGTAAGCCTTCGACGTCGAGTCCGCTGCTTCTCTACTTAGAGGCAACAGCATCCCTTCAATACTCTGCATCTATCCACTCTGCACGTTCAGAGTACGCCCTCATAATCGATAAGGCGTTTACAAGATCTTTTTAGTAAGTTCTTTAAAACACGAAAGCATTTCAATTTATCGACTGTCTTCCACATACCGGTATTACCTTTTGATCACATTCCGATGAACTTGAAGAATATCAAACACGCCGCCATTAGGAAGGTCCCGAAGAGCGACCCCGCTGACACGAGATGCATCCGCCCATTGGCGTACAAGAACGCGGTGGGAATGAGCTCCTTGATGGAAATGCCGACAATCATCCCCGACGACAGCCCGTACAGAACTGCTTGAGTGAGATCGTCAGCGTCCATGCCCATGCTCGCGTAGGCGATGACTCCACCAATAACCTGCGCGATACCCGACCAGAAGCACCACAGTAGCGCCTTACAACGACTACCCGTAGCGAAGTAGATCGGGGCCGCGACCGCGACCCCTTCCGCGATGTTGTGCAAGCCGACACCAATCGCCAACGACGCGCCGATGTAGAGCTGCTCGGACGAGGCAACGAAGGTAGCCATGCCCTCAGGAATGTTGTGGATACCCACAGCGATTGCGCTTAGAATCCCCATCGCCTGAAGCTTTTGCTTGGCCGACTCGTCCATGCGAACGAAAATGTCCAACCCGAGGTCCTCGATAAACTCCACCGGGGGTCTCATGTCCACCTTGTCGCTTGATGACTCCATGGATTCACGTGTCACTTCTTGAGCGCGGGTAGTTCCGTTCGGGTTCTGCCCAGGGGTGAGTCGATGCACGATGAAGTCGATGAGGTAGCTGATGAGAATTCCTCCGCCGAAGGAGCCCGTAGCCACCAACCAGGCGTCGCCCTCGATGGTATCGCTGTCGTCGGATCCCGATCCAGACTCCTCGCTATTCGACGTGAAGGCGTCCTTGAACTCCGAGAAGGAATTGGAGAACAGCGGCACGAGCGCGATGAAGAGCGTGACCCCTCCCGATGTGCCGAGCGCCAATGCCAGAACCAGCGGATTGGCTGCTCGCAGCAGTTTACTGCTGAAAAGCACCATCCCGCCCACCAACATCATGAACGCAGCAGCCCCATTCACCCCGAACGCCACCGATCGAGGAAGTAATTCTTAGGCGGCGTAGGCCCGGAGAGCGGCACGACCCAGATCTATTACACAATACCGAAGGACTCTGCAGCACTCATTAGGCACATAGAGTCCAGAGTTGACACGCGCGAGCTGAACACCACAAAAGTAGCCAGCATTATTTTGGGTCAGCTCACTTCAACTAGCCTACTCTACCCTATTTTGGGGCACCCTCACGTTAAGTTTGGGCTGTCGTTGCACCAGACAAGTGTTTGCTCCTGGAAAACTAACGACTTTTATTCACTACAGTACTAACGGGGTTTACGAAAACTGCTGCGCGTGCGCGCTCGTCCCTATTGCGCTTGGAGACTTACACACCAATGTACTTGAAGAAGATGAGGCCGACGGCCATGAGGAACATGCCGCCCAGCGTGCCGGCCGACACGAGGTGCATCCGGCCGTTGGCGTACATGTACGCAGTTGGGATGATCTCCTTCATGCCGATACCCGCCAGCATACCAGCGCACAACCCGTAGAGAATGCCCTGGGTCTCGTTGTCGGCGTCCATTCCGAGCGACGCGAACGCGATGAGGCCGCCGATGTGTTGAGCAACAGCAGACAAGAAGCACCACAGCAGACCGCGGCACGTGCTGCCCGTCGCGAAGTAGATCGGCGCCGCGACAGCGATCCCCTCTGCGACGTTGTGCAGCGCGACGCCGATAGCGAGCGACAGACCGATCCACGCGTGCTCGGAGGACGCCACGAACGTGGCCATGCCCTCGGGGATGTTGTGGATGCCCACGGCGATGGCGCTGAGCACGCCCATGCGCTGGAGCTTCTCCTTGGCGGCCTCGTCCATCTTGATGAACACGTCGCTGCCTTGGTTCGGGACGAGCTCGACGGGCGGCTTGACCTCAACGGGGCCGTCCTCGAACGAGTAGCGTTCGGGCTGCATCCGCGCCGTGCCGTTCATGTTCTGGCCGGGCGTGAGCTTGTGGACGATGAAGTCGACCAAGTAGCTGACGAGGATGCCCCCTCCGAAACACCCTGTGGCCGCCAGCCACGCAGTGCCCTTGTCATCGTCGTCTGCACTGGAGCCGCTCTCGCTGTCGTCGAGGCTGAAGGCGTCGTCGAACTCGTTGAACGAGTTGGCGAACAGCACCACAAGCGCCTGGAAGAGCGTGATGCCGCCCGAGATGCTGAGTAGCACCGCCATGAACATGGGGCTCGCGAGCTGCAGCAGCTTGTTGCTGAAGATCACGCAGCCGCCGAGCACCGTGGCCAGCGCCGCCAGCGCATTGAGCCCGAACGTCGGGGTGAGGTCGAGTTGGCTCTCCTCCTCGATGGCCATGTCTCCTGCGCCGAACTTGATGCAAATTGGATAGTGGTCGGCGGACAACAAGGTCGCCCGTAGGCGCCTGGCTACCGATGCCCGCCGCGGTTCAGATGGCGGCGAGTTTTGGGGACAGCCCAACGCGCGCCACAGGTGCATCCGACCAAGCGCGAAGTCTGACATAACGGAGGCTTGTAGCCAGGATCGCGCTCAAAAACCAGCGCAACTAGCGCTACTGCTAGGCGCCACTTGCCTCATATCTCGCGCCTTAGGCGGATTGGAGACAGTCTCCACGACCTCACTTGAATGTTTAGCAACTGCTGCTGCTCGAGCAATTTCGGGTTCGGCAAAAGTCTAAGCGCGACGTGGCGCGCTGCAGCCGCAACCTGTCAACGGGAACTAGCTTGATCGTCACTGTGCCCGTCAAGCGCTTTCTCTCTCTCTCTCTCTGTTCCGACCGTGTCCACCGCGCTCGGTCTCCGTTGCGAACTGCCAGCTTCTCCTCGCTAAAGGTGATCACTAGTATCCACGAAGAGCTTCTACTTAGCCCACACGAACAATAGGAACGCGGTCGTCGCCATGACACGCAACAGCAGGCTGCAGGCTACACTCTCTCTCGAGTGCTCGTGGGAGATGAGGACAGCGGACGAATAAGTCTCCTGTGGACGCTCGCCACGATTTTGCTGCTGGCCACTCAAGAAATGTGGGCAGCTTCGGGCATACTCATCTATTCGATACTAGTAAGAGGGAGCTAGTCTAGCTATACGCCCATGTACTTGAACAAGATGAGGCTGGCGGCCATGAAGACCATTCCGCAGAGACCTCCACCGGAGACGAGATGCACGCGTCCGTTGGCGTACATGCTCGCGGTGGGGAAAATCTCCTTCATGCTGATGCACGCGAGCATGCCCGACACGAGACCGTAGAGGATTCCCTGCGAGAAGTTGTCCGCATCCTTGCCTAGAAATCCAAAGGCGATGAAGCCTTCGAGGTGTTGCGCGATAGACGCCACCAAACACCACATGAGCCCCCTCCACTTGCTACCCGTAGCGAAGTACACTGGTGTCGCCACGGAGATCCCCTCTGCAATGTTATGCAGTCCGACACCAATCGCAAGCGCGAGGCCGATGAAGGTGTGCTCGGACGAGGCCACCATGGTGGCTACCCCTCCTGGGATATTGTGGATGGAAATCGCGATAACATTCAGGACTCCCAACCGCTGCAGCTTCTCCTTCGTGGCTTCATCGACCCGCAAGAAGTGACGACTTTGCATGATGTCAACTGGAGACTTGAGCTCCGGGATCCCATCTTCGAGCGAGAGGTGGAAGGTGTCGCCTGCGTGCATCCGCGCGAAGAGGCTCTGGCGCTGACCCGGGGTCAACTGCTTCACCAGCAGATCCAGGCAGTAGTTGAGTACAATGCCGACCCCGAAGCAGCCAGTCGTGGTGAGCCACGCTTGCCCCATGACGGTGTCGTCCTCGCCGTCTCGAGACTCATCGCTGCCGAACGCGTCCGTGAACTCGAACAACGAATTGGGGAACAGCACTACAAGCGACTGGAAGAGCGTGAGGCCACCGACGAAACTCATCCACACCGCCATCGCGCGCGGGTTGACGACTCGGAGTAAGAACTGGCTGAAGACGATGAGTCCGCCTAGTAAAGTCCCCAGCGACGCCCCCAGGTTGATCCGGAGCGCTGTAGCGACGTCCATCGTCTCCTCGATCGCCATCTCGATCGTTTCGCTGCAAATTCAGATCTGGTTGCGCTTCAAGAACGACATCCCCTTGTTGGCCTAGAGCCTCCTGACGGTCGACTGCAGGCAGGCAGTACAATTTCTATCTTGCACCGTCGACCACGAGTCATACATTACTCGCCAGTCGCGCGAGTGGTTCAGGAAACGAAAAACTAGACGCACACTGGACTCACGTCTTGCAGAATGGTGAGTCAGCTTGTACTGGTAAGTAAGACACCATCTTCAAGATCAACAAACTCCTTGGCGCCAAAACATGGTTTCGTATTATCTTTAGCTCTAGAATACTGCAGACTGGACGTGTTTGCCCTTCTTCGGGAGGCTGGCTCCGGGAACAGCGTCATACGGAGAGAAGTACTGCTCTGCGCCACTGCTGTTCCTTGTTTGAGCCTCTTGAGCTTCTTTTGTGAACTTGAAAGCTGTTTTGGTCGGAGGTGGCGACGGCGGACGAAACACCTTGGACTGCTGGTGGTCTTGGTTCGAGTTAATGGGTGTAGTCGGTCGACTAAGCGTTGGCAGCGAAGTTTGTCGGCCGACGACACTGGAGCTCGACTTCGGACGCTCCTTACTGATAGACTTGGCAGGGGAGTGCGAAGGGGAGCGAGAGCCAATTGAGCGATTAGTGGAGCCGCCATTCAGCACCTTCTCAATAGTCTTGGAGGCTTGATGCCACTTCTTCGTGATCTTGACGTTCTCCATCGTGCGCATGATCAGATCGCGCTGAATCTTGGTCTTGATGGCGAGCTGCTTGCGGCGATTCACGAGCGACTCCTTTTCGTTCAGCATGTGCTGAGTACGCGCCTCAGTGTCTTGCAATTTCCGCAGCATCTCCAATCTCTGGTACTCTTGAATCCGCTTCATCCTCTCTACCTTGTCAAGCTTCAACTGTGCCTGCAGCTTCCGATACTCGCTGCGTAAAGCACGTTGATGCTGCTGGTTCTTCTGCACCTGCTGCACATTCTGGTCGATCTCTCGTTGCCTTTGAAGCAGCTCTTCTTTCTTCCGTGCTTCTTCTCGACGGGCTTCCTCCAGCACCAATTGACGCTTTCGTTCCAGGGCCAACTGCTGCTGTGCCTGTAACTCCCTCGATCGACGCTCCTCTTCTTCGTGAACCCGTCGAAGCGCTTCACTGGCTGCCTGCTTTCGTTGGATGTCACGCTTGCGCTGTGCCTCCAGCTTCTTCGACGCTCGTAGATTTTTCCGGATCCGCAGCGTGACCTCGCGACGACGAGCATCCATGGCTACAGCGCGTTCCGCTCGCTGTTGCTCGACCATTTCCTCGCGCGCCTTCTCTGCCAAGTCGAGCTCACGAAGCCGAGCTTGAATCTCCATCTGCTGGGCCTGAAGCAGCGCTTCTGTTTGCGCTCGGTGCTCCTCCGCCTTAATTTTGCGCTCTTCCTCACGCTCGCGCGCTTCGATCCGCCGCAATTTATCATGCCGAGCCTTTTCTTCAGCTAGCGCGCGATCCCGAGCAGCCAAATGCGCTGCTAATTCCTTCCGTCGCTCTTCTTCAGCGTCAAGTTGGGCCTTCTTCTTGATTTCCCGAGCTCGCTTCTCAGCCGCCAGCTCTTGGGCAAAGCGCATCCGTGAGCGCTCCATCGCCTCATGCTGTCTCTTTTCGCGCTCCATCTTCTCGGCGGCCTCCTGCTGCAGGCGGTTCATCTTCATCTCGAACTCGAGCATTTGTTCCAGCTCGCGCTCTTGGCGCTGTCGAACCTTTTCCAGTCGTTGTCGCTCGATCTCTAGCAATGCGGACGATCCCTTCTTACGGGGGGAACTAGACGCCCCCGATGACATTGAAGGGGGTCCATCAGCGTCTTGAATAGTGCGCGTTGACGTTGCTTTGGCGGGTTTCTTGGACCCAGCGACAGCAACAAGTCGAGCTGGCATTGCATTTCCAGTTCCGCGGTCCTCAGCCTCAATCAACTTCCGCTTCTCAGTTCTCAGCGCCTGCATCTCCTCATGCCGCCGCAATGAGTACGCCTCGTGACGCATTCGTTGGACGGCGGCAGTGACGTCGGGATCGTAAAACGAGTCCAAGTCTCGAATCTTCAGCGTTTCAGGATTTACACCGCAGCGCAGACACGCTTCAGCTGAGCGTGGCGTGAGCACAATCCGCTCTGGTGGGGGGTTCAACCCCGAAGACCGGGCATTGCTCAGTGTCGCGAAAATCTCCTCGATAGTTTGGGCCCGAGGTCCACGTCGCTTGCGTATTTTGATCTTCTTCTTGGGTTCTTCTCCTTCTTGTTGCAGCGTCTTGGATCGGTCTGCGCCAGTAATATGATCCAAGTCCAAGTGCATCCCGCTCGCTGAAGCCTCGAGGCGTTTGGTGTCATGGCCATCTTCAGGATTCCCCTCGACAGCATTCGGGAAAGCCATAGCGAATCCCCAACGATATCGCGCTGCAACTACCTGCCCGACGTTTTCACACACTCAACGCTGTCCTTCCTGAGAACTGCGCGCTAAAACGTTCTCAACGCCTCGAGCAGGTTGGAGCGTGTGATGTCTTGGCGACTCGCTCCTCTTTTTATAGGCCTTGGCCTTGTGGGCAGGCGACCATGAAGGGTGCCAATGCTGGCGGAGCGTGGATGAACACGTACTCACTCACAGAAATAGCTATCTTCCTGGAATGCATATCGGTTCGCAAACATAGCTCACACCTTCAGATCAGTCTGTGGCCTTATTGATATCTGCTCCTTGGATTTGGTCGGTATCAGCGTCAGCAGGATGGGACGCGAGTTGCTCGCTGCTCCTTTTGGAAATACGGCAGAGCTCGGACCACTCGCCCGACGGCTTGGGTGCTGCCTTCGCGTAGGACTAGCGGCAGGTCCGGGCGGATGTACTCTGGCCAGTACATGAACTCGAAGCGGCACATTGTCGTGGCAGGCGGAAGCGTCGACCGCGACGTGGTAGATACGCTTGGGGCTGAGCGACTGGGGTCTCCTAATCGCACGATCTTCGCCATCTGCCGAACTTGACCCGCGTGGATGACCGCCTGGAAGTTCTCGCGGAACGTGCGAGCGTCAGGCAAGAAGTGCAGCTCTGCGTCGAACTGCCGTGTGGCCATCGGTCGAACGCTCGGGTGCACTAGCATGGTGCCTTTCCTGATGCGGTGAGCCGGCTGGGCAGCAGACAGGAAGCGGATGAGCACAGCGCCAGTCTCGCCGGCGCTTAAGCTCTGCGCCGCCTTGTGTTGCACCTCGATGCTCTCCACTGCAACATCGCAAAACTTGCCATGGGCGTCTGGTCCCAGCAGCATCCGCTCACCCACGCAGAACGTCCCAGCCTGTACAAGCCCCGTCACAATGGTTCCTTCGTCCTCGATATCGTACGCTTGGCTGACTTGAAACTCCGCCGGTGTCTTCACCTTGGTAGCCCACACGCGCTTGGGCTCGAGAGCAGCTAAGTATCCTTGCACCACGTCCAAACCTCTACCGTCCACGCTCGAGACTCGGAACACTGGTATTGCGGACGCCGTGGTGAGCTTCTGCAGATCCTCCTTCTCGCCCATGCTCGTGTCGGTGCATTCCGGGGCCAGAACAATGGTCTGGCCAGGGCAAACAGCGTTTAACAGATCACCAACCTCAACCAGCGACTGTTGTATTCGCCCTTCGTTCGCGCGATCCGCCTTGGTTATTACCACGAAAATGGCGACTTCCAGCGCAGTGGCGATCTTCATGTGCTCCCGTGTCATATCCTGAACGCCTCGGACAGCATCCACTACGAGCATGGCGTAGTCCGGGAACTGTCCAGCCAGCCCGGACGCCGTGCTCTTGAGGTATTTCTTGTGTCCCGCCAGATCGCTGAGCGTGATGAAGCTCTCCTGTCTCCTCGGCTCCTGCAGCTCCTCGGCCTCTTCATCACTGTCGCCAAAGTCACACGTGGCCAGTTCGTCCGTGCAGCGGAAGTGACCGTCGGGAGCCACTGCGATCGTGTGCTCACTGACACTCGACGTGCAGCCGTTCTCCAGCTCGTGGCGGTGGCGACACACCTGCATCCTGGCGAGACCGGCGCCGTCATCAAGACAACCTCGCGTCAACACCCCCACCAGCGTCGACTTGCCGCTCTCAAAGTCCCCAATCACCGACACTATTAGTAGTCAATCAGCCCACAAAGTGTCAGCAGCAATATCGACAACATCGTCAAGGACAGTAACCCACCACGGAGCCGCTTGGTCGAGTTGTGCTCCAGCACCCGCGAGACTTGGATCCGCACGGCGCGGTGGTCCGCATCGCGTCCAGCCCTGAACTTGGACAACGTCATCTCCGCGTGCACCACTCGGCACATCCTGCATCCACCAGCCACTCCAGTAAGATGGCTACACTCCACTTCAACTTCAGATAGTACTCTGAAAATAGTAGTTCTTCCGGGCACAAAATAGTACTCTGTAAAAATACTACGCAGTGCCGTGCCGTACCGAGCGAGCGTGCCCAGCGAGCGCAGCAGCGCGTCCTCCGAGAGCCCCAGCAGCTCCCCGTTGTCCCGCACGCCGAGCTCGTAGAAGGCGGTGCCGCCCCCTTCGTTCAGACGCCAGTGCATCTGCGTCGTCAACTGCCGCAACCGCTCGGGCGCCGGCTCCAGCAGCTGCAGCTTGTACTCGACGTTGCCCTCCTCCACCTCCTCGGGTAGGCGCTCGACAGCGAGAGCGGCGACGTTCTGCGGCTTCGCGAACTCGCTGCGCACTTGGCGCCGCAGCGCCGCCAGTCCAACGTCGTCCGCCGGTGAAGCCATATTGGCGACTGAACAAGAGCCGCAGCTGTTCGCGGTGAATCTTCTGAACTGAAAAAGACCAACACTCAGACGCAAGATGGGTACAAAAGGCAACTTCCGCACGTAACTGCAGTGATCCGCACGTAACTGCAGTGAGTAAGGGCGCCACAAGAAGTTTCGCTAGTGAGCGCCTGCAGCACAAGATTTTGCTGCGAGCGACACAGTAACAGCGCCTCAACTACACGAGTCTAGGGTAGCAAGCCAAGACAAGCGCGCTTTATTTGAATGCAAGGCAGAGAAACCAAGCTATAACGCACCCGCTCGAACGTCGACTTGCCATTAACGATGTGCCTTGACGCCCAGACCAAGTGTTTGGTGAGCTGATGACGGGCCGGATGCAAGGTGAGCTTACATGTTCTCGCAGAACTAGCAAGCAATTCTTGCGGCCTCGCTTTGCAATCATCTCACAGATCCAGACGCCGACAGCTTGTACCCATGCGCTTTTCCTTCTTGCTGCGTGTACCAGTCGCCACTTTCCTGGTGAGCAGCGATGCTACCACGACTGCCGAACTCACTACTGTACAATATCAAATCCGACGAGCCAGGCGCACGACACCCACCAGTGATACTTGAGAATTTGAATTTGAATTTGAATTTGAATTTGAATTTGAATTTGAATTTGTTGCGGTTTAGTCGGCTACCTACTCCCGGAGACGCGCACTGCTGCGTCTCCGCCTACGGTGGTCACATCGCTAGATCTCTAGGATACGAGTCCGCGGTAGGCGATACTTGAGAAGCTACAGCAGGAAAGCTTTCGAGAGTGAGAATGAGGAGAGATTCCAGGTCAAACTCAAGAGGGCTGACCTCGAGAAGATCGCTCAACGTTTTCGAGCTCAACGAGTGCTAGGTGAATCCCCGACAACCAACGTCGACCCGATTTTGCGGGCAGCGCCCATTAGAGATCGAGAGCCCCAACAAATCGCCGCGTACTTTGCGAGTCGCAACGGGATCCTTGGTGACTGGCTTCAAAGGAGCACGCTCGATGGCCTGCGCGGTGAAATTGTGCACCACATGAAAACAGTGTTCACACAGTGGAAGGCGCAAGGAGTGACCTTGGAAAAATATCGCGTGACTGCTGAATACCAATCCAGTCGTTATGAAGGAGTATCGCGTCGTGCCAACGATGTACGAAGGATTTCCTACAGATGAGTGGTAGAAGCACGAAGCTCAATTCTGCTCAAACTTAGTGAAGCAATACCCCTTGAGTTTAAGAGAGAGAGAAGACCCCAGGTACTTGACTGGTGGTGGATACTTCGGAGCCTGCTCTAAGTGAATTACCCTATATTACTCCTAGTTGATCGGTTTCCCTTCCTGAGGTCGTGGTGAGCTGGCGGTTTGAGAGGATGCAGTTGCAGAGGTTGATAGGGAATTCCGTGGGGGGGGGGGACACACACTAACTTATACTTCTTTCTGCATTTTTTGTAAGCTAATTACGAAGTAAAAAATACTCTAGCAGTAGTTTTCAGACTACTCCAGCTGTAAGTACTTACTCCACAATACAAGTTCCACGCATTCAAAGTTATCTCTTAATTTATACTTATCATGAATTTATTGTAGGATTGACAAGGGCATTATTAAGAAGCTGGTGTCCCAACGCCCGCGATTCCTCCAGCTTGTCACTACTTAGCGCCTCCTCCTCCATTTTTTTCACTTTTTCACTTATTCGTAGTTTAATGATTCGCCCGAAGAAGCATGCGACTTAGGCGCGATATGCGACTTGGAAAATTTGGGGGGGGGGGGCTGAGTACCTAGAAGACAACGAATTTACAGTGCAAGTCCGTGCAGCTTAATTAAATCCGGCATAGTGCTGGGATAAGGATTTTGAGAGTGCCGGATTAAAGTTAATAGGAACTTGCGAGTAAGGCGGTAGCACAGGCGTACGGAAAAAATCTGGACGGCGGTGATTCGCGATAGAATAGGCGCCATTTGCAGCGGTTGCTTCAATCGATTACAGTGTACTTAACAGTAAGTCCATTGTGGGGCTCTCCTCCATGCAACAATGATTGTAGTGGGGGAGTGTTTCGATCGTTTATCTTCAATTTTGCGGTTACTTGAGTAGAGCTTAACACCAGCATCTCCCCATATCTCACCCCAACTTATTGTGTGCTCCATGTTGGTCATTCTCGCGATGCTAGTCGACTGTCGATATCCTTCAGTTTCAGCCTTTTTCATTCCAATATACTTTTGGCATTTTGCACAGTATTGATGATGATATTACGTTTGGCGCGGCGGCCAGCTTACATATCGGAGAGTGCTAGAGTAGACATCAGTAGCGGTAAGGTAGCATTTTGTATTATACTTTCTAATATGTAAAAACCAGAAAGGGCCGACTCTGACCTGGACGATGACGGAGTGCGTAATCACCGACGTACGAATGCAGGGGGGGGGGGGGGGGGGGGGGGGGGGGCAACCGCCAGCCATTTTCACTGTCTCACTTTGCAATTTACTTCGCATCTCCAAGACCCAACCGACTGTGTCATGCGCCTCTGCAACGTGCTGCTTGTGGCAGTCGCCACTTTCCTTGCGAGCAGTGGCGCTATATCGACCACCGTGAACCAAGCGGATTCCGCCCACCACCAACGGCACGTGAGAAGCTACGGCATGAAGGATTTGGAGCGCGAGGACGAGGAGAGATTCCAAGCGAATGGCATCGGTAGGATCGCTCAACGGACCCATGTTGAGTCCCCAACCATTAACGTCAGCGCGATGTTACGGACATACACCAAAGAGTTCGAGCTCCAACGAATCACATCGTTCTTTGAGGCCCACGACGGAGCCCTCGGTGGGTGGCTTCAAAGGAGCGTTCTCGATGGCCTGCGCGGCCCGGATTTGGTCCACAAACGACAAGTATTCGCCCAATGGCACGCGCAAGGCAGAACGGCGGAGAATGTCAAGGCTTTGCTAAGTGCCAACTCGTTCGTTGATAAGGAGTACGGGTTTCTGTCAGAGATGTACGCAGGCTTCCTCGCCCGACTAAGTTAGGTAGATTCTTTTTAAAAAAAACAATTCTCCTCCGCGAATTATTGTTTTTTAAAAAGCTCGATTGACAAAGGTGCTACAAGCTCCTCGTCGCCTCAGATAATAAAAATAAAACAACACAAAAGATACACAATCTTCGCGTTCATCGTCTTCGGAGGATACGATGGGCATAAGCACTTGTCAAGCCCCCGTGCTACTAAAATGCTGTTCATTTTGGTAATTAACGTTACTTCATCTTCATGACTACATACATCACGCCACTTGCTTCACTCCGTGGACAAAAGAGAACGGCACCGGCCGCTTTTCACTTGCTGATACAATGGGTTCCCATTCACGTCCAAAATGCGTTCCAGGTGCCACCAAATCTGCCTGTAGCGTTAACTCCCAGGGGAGTTCGCTGAAGACGCCGTGCATCGCGTCATCTTCGCCGAGCCTGAACAGGTGTGTGCCTAGTTCCGCTTGGCTGAGTTCGTCCACCTGCTTGAAAGGTGCGACCCCGCCCTCCTCCAGCGCTCGACCGCCGACGTCTCCCCAGATCTCGCTACCCGGAGCTGACAAGATGTCGATAGTCTTCAGCAACGCGATGTTGCTGCCGCGTTCCAAGTACATCGTCAGCCCCTCCAGAGCCCAAAACGTCGGAGCGCTGGAGTCGAACCCCGCAGACAGCAGCTTCTCCTCCCAGTTGAAGTCATTCACATCAGCCACGACCATCTCATGACGCTCAGGCATCAACGAGGCGTCCATTTCCTCCAGCACCGCCACTTTGTGCTCAAAGAGCGCGAAGTTCTGGTCCACCTCGAACACTTGACAGTCGTGCAGCGACTCCAGCCGGTAGGCGCGGGTGTCGAGTCCCGCTCGGAAGAGCACAACCTGACGGATACAAGCGTTGCGTCGTGTGATGGAGTCGTCCAGGTAGCACGTTCGGAGCGAGAAGTAGTTCTCTGGCTGCGGGAGGGTCTCCGTCCATTTCTTCATCCGAGGGGCGAGCTGCGGGGCGATCTGACGGGTGAGCGGCTCTGCAAACGGATCTGTGACAATGTGGTCGTCTCTCTCGTGCTCGATAGCCCGCAAGAGCACCCCCGCGAAGCTCATGAACTGCACGAAGTCCTCCGAGTGCATCTTGTCGCTCGTGGCTGCAGTGTTGTTCGTCATTGCGCTCCTCTGGCTCGCCTGCGATTTGTAGATTGAAGCCGCGCTTGTAAATCCGACGAGGCTTTCGTGAGGCGGACTACGGGATCTTGCGTTGCGCGGGTCGGTGCCCACCACTGTCCGGCCACACTCGGGGGTTCGTATCGAGGGAATCGGAGACTGTTGTACATGTACGTGCCAGTACTGTATTGTCGTGTTGATGAAGCAATGGTCCACATGCGCCGCCCCGCAACTTCAACGTGGGGCCATCATGATCCGAGGAGACTCTCACTGAGAGACCAGGCTTCTGTATCTGCATCTCGCCAACACTTTCGCGAAGATGCCGCCCACTTCATATATCCATTGCCAGCGCTGAGCTAACTGGAAATTGCAAGCCGCCACCTCGAGATGGGTTCGCGCGAGCAGATGCAACTACCAACCGGATCTTGAGCTGCGAGCGTTTCTGCGTCGTGGGGATCATGGCATGACTTGATTCCTTAGTGCGTGCCCTGTTCGGCTTCCTGCTCTAGCAGCAGTTCGTGGTGCTGTCTCTAGGTGAAAGAGTGTGCATTTTGGCCCGTTACCTTGGTTCAAGAGGTATTTGACACTGAGTCGTGGTTAAAATCATTGCATCTGCTGCCACTTGTACTATCAGCTACTATCGGAATAGGAATACATGTAGAACGAGTCGCCGCCGCAATCGAATATGCCACCCTTCCCAACTTGTCTTGACAGTAAGATTCAGTAGCTGCAATACCACACGCTGTCCATGCTTATAGTGCTCAATTGTATCCCATTCGCAACTACTGTACACTGAGCACTGTGTGTGTCTTTTGGTGAAAGTAGTCACACCTGGGTTGGTTTCCGTTCACACTCTTAACATCGACACTCCACTGTTGGTAATTGGCACATACCTCGACAAGAGTTAGAAATTAGTTTACCATAGCATGAAGGTGGCACAAGTATTAACGTTATTTTGCAATTTGTAGCCTAGCTAGACGGAACGAGGCGATCGCCACGTTTCCTCCTGCTCGACTGGGAGAAAATAAAGCGTCAATTCGTAGCGAGGGGCCACAGCCGCGTAATATCCTCTCCAAAGCTATCACGTTGCACTGCGACCAACCCTGGGCGACCAGCAGCGGCGCGTCTTCGTGACGTCGGAGCTGACAAAATCCGACTGCGCGCACACCCTTGTTGCTCTGCTGGTGGTGCTTGCGCTCGCTTGCGTTGGCGCTCCTCATGGCGAGAATCTTGTCCGTCTTCCTCTGACGCATTCCGTTGCGGTGTTGTTGGGGCGGCACCCCAGGAGCAACGGCTTGGTCCGTGGAGGTGTGGCTCGGGCATCACCGAGGCGCAAACATCGTTAGGAAGCTTGGGTTCCCGGCATCATCGTGGCAAACGCTTGACTTAGTTGACACTGGGACTATTTGCGACTTGCGTCGCCAAAGCATGGCAAATGTGACTCAATCACAACTTCAAAGAAAAAGTACGCTCTGATCAAATCCAAGACCTGTTCTGCATAAGACCCATTTAAAAATCTTCCGATGCCGCGCCTACATGCTGGCGAGCTCGGCTCAAATCATCCACATCATCATTCCGTCCGGGTATATGGGGTCCCCCACGGTAAAATCTGGTACGGTGTTGTTCTGCACTTCACCGCTCGTGCGATTGCCCGAAAACTGGGAGTCATTGATACAGATGAACGCCAGTCGCCGCATATCATCAAAGCCGAGCTTGTTTCGCCGGCTGGACTGGGTCAGTGTTGTCTTGCACAGTGCTTTCTCGGACGCGATGCTGCTCGGAGCTAGAGAGAAGAGCGTGAGAGCCAGCGACTTGAGGTGCGGCCAATCATCCGCATCCAGCTGCCAGAACTGCAGCGGTGACCGGTTGCCCTTCTCCAGCATTTCCCACTTGTACGTCCGGTTGTTGCGCTGGTTCTTCGCATAGATAACATAGTCCATGTACTCCGCTGTCATAGCTCGCTTGCGATCCTCGCTGACCCCCACATCCTGGTCCGTTTCTGGAAAATTGAAAATCAGCTCCTCGATCTGCTCACGATAGTCCCGCGTCATGGATTTGCCAATGTATCGCGGGTCTAGCAAGAATGCCAACCCGTGGGCCTCACTCAGCACGTACTGCCACCGTTCTGTCACCACCTTCTTGATGTACTCGAGTTCGACTGTCGTAAGCCCGAAAACTGCATCAAAATCTGTCAACAGGTGCTTGGACTCGAAGTAAACTTCAGAAATCGGGGCTCGGTCGTCCTGGAACTTGTACAGGATGAGCTCGATTGGGGTCAGAATGGTGATTGCCTTCTCCAACGTCAACTTCCAGTTCAGGTTTAACACGAACTCCTTGATACTCTGTCGCGTTGCGCGCTGGTGCTCGGGAGAGTTCGGTCCTACGAACTCCGGGTCGCTCACGATAGACTGCAGCACGTCCTCCGACTGAATCAGTACACGGAAACGAGCGGCCAGCGTGCCCCACGACATGGTAGACGTAGCGTTGGCAAACCCCTTCATCGTGTGGAGCAGCTGAGCGTCGAACATCTTGAACTTCTGCGTATACTGGTAGCTGCTGAAGAACGCCAGGAGCTCGTTGCAGTTGTTGGTCAGCTCCACGAGGTCCTGGAATGGAAAATCCATCGGAACTTGCGGCGTCATTCGTCTTGGGTCATTCTCCACCGACTTCTCGGGGCCAAAGATGTCCATGATGGCCAAATGAAGGGCGTGGCAGATGCAGCCGTAGAAGAACTTGGTCGGGTATTCGGCCTTCAGCATATCCCACGCGCGCGAGTGATACTCTGTGCTGCCCGTCACCACGCCGCTTACGTTGTTGACCATCGGCTGCATCATGCGTTTAATGTCTTGTGCGATCATGATGGAGTTGTACTGCGACTCGTCGCCAGGCGCTTTCTCCGACTCCAGGAAAAATCGCTTCTCGTTGTTCACCGCCATGTACGTCACGTACAGCTCCTCCGGGTTGTTCGTGTCGTACAGGTTCAGATTCGACCAGGCGTCACGCTTCAGACACACGCGCCCGGGGCTCGTGGTCAGGCAGCCCCATACCTGCTTGTTCATCTTGTCGAAGCAGCGCGTCAGCAGATCCGTCTCCAGTGTCTTCTTGTCCGGGAGCTTGGCGTTCGGCTTCAAGATGGCGATCGCCCTGCCCAAATGCGACTCCTCCACCGCGTCGAACGCCATGCCAGTCACGTACGCGTGCATGGCAATCGCCTCTTCAAACCGCTCGGTCTGCGTCTTGGACAGCGTCCCGTTCTTCTTCTTCTCCTTGGCGCCTGCACCCAGTTTATCCTTGCTGTCGTCCTTCAGCATGGTCATGGCCGTGCCGTCCATCAAGCTCTCGGGCATGGTCTGTTGCATGGCCATCTGGTTCATGACCTGCGCGTGATGGACAGCGGCCTGGTCCAGCGCGCTGCTAGTCATCACCGAAGCCAGCGCGCCGTTGGCCTGCTGCGCCTGGAGCTGCTGCATCTGCAGCGCCTGGACCTGCAGCTGGGCCTCTGCCTGAGCTTGAGCTTGCTGTGCCTGGGCTTGAGCCTGAGCTTGAGCTTGGGCTTGTGCGCGTTGTGCCTGTGCTTGAGCCTGAGCTTGTGCTTGTGCTTGGGCCTGGTCCGTCTTGGCGCGCTTCTTGGCGGGGACCTTGGCGTTGATCTTCTGGTTGTAGAGCGGCAGCACGTCCGAGAACTGGTGCACGAAGGCGTACTGGTGCTGCATCTCCTGGAACTGCGGGCACTTCTTGAGGTGGCGGATGGCCTGCTCCGACTTCTTGTAGTACAGCACTTGCTGCTTGCAGTGCTTGCAGGACGACGCGTTGCGCCGCTGCGGGTCCGGCTCGTCGGTCAGCAGCTGCCAGATGAGGCTCGGCGTGCGCCCGGGCTTCTTCTTCTTGGCCGCGGGGGCG
>JAIKVE010000554.1:0-18435 GCA_024679115.1 Phytophthora pistaciae | reverse complement strand
ACAAGGGACTTCTAGCAAACGCTTCGACGTACACAGCGCGAACCTGGAGTTGCCACCGAGAGCGTTTGGCCCGCATGCTGCTGTATATCTAGGATGTAGCATAGCTTATCGATAATACATTCGTATATTACATCTTATGGATACTGTGCGTGCGACGGACATGAGCGAACGCCACCACGCGATAAAGTGATCGCCAGCGCTAGTTAGCAAGACGATGGCGACGATTCGTAGGGAGCGAATGGATGCATACACGAAGTCTATCGTACGTCTAGTGACGCTAGGAAATAATTGCCCAGTTCCTCCTCACTCCGTTAGTTAGGAACTGGGCAATTTTTTCCTCAGCGCCTGGGCCTCACCCGCCGCGTGGCATGAAGGACGGATGGCTGGTGCTGTTAACGCTCCTCGGGTCGGACTCATACCGAACTTGACAGGTATTGCAGTTCTAAAGGTAGTAACGTGTGTGTTACGTTTGTTTCTCCCAATGAGCACCCACCATTTTTATCAGATGGTGGATACATTGTTCATCTTTTGTCCCCTTCCGCAGCTATTTTGTGCTGGAAGTGCGCGATTGCTGTACCGTCACCCTGTAGAGGGTTGCAATAGCATACCTTCAGCAGTCTTGACGTATACTTTAATCAAGTCATCTTATTCTGTATAATCGCTACAGAATAAGGTTGGGGCTAGAAGGGTTAATAATGCCTGCATATCATTGAAATAAAATACTGATTGATATAGCAAGCTTGTCGATTTCAAAGTATTACTTGTACTTATACTACAGTAAACTTTATGAAATTTGAGGTCTTAAGACAACTAAGAAGTGTCATTACAATGTTTCAGGTGCACATACCAAGTGTGAGCCACCGAAAAGATAATCATACCCCATTCTCCACAATAAATAAACTAAGGATTCGCATATCATATTTGAGCATATGGTGTACAGATAAACAGATTTGGGCTGGATGCCAGTGGCGAACTTTTTATTACTGTCACAAAGGCAGTATCTAATGCTGTGGAGGTGGGTCTTCGATTGTCCAGCCGAGGCACATCAGGTAAGGCTTGTATCAGAGATGGTCGTATCATGATTGAGTTTTGCGGTCGCAGCAAAAAGTGATATTTAATATATATGTACTGCGTTGTCGGATAGGCGAGCCTCGCGGCATTTGGGCACAGTGGTCCCATTCGCATGCTCTGGGCGACGTCGCAGTGGATCGAAGAAGTAGGGGTGCGAAACTCCAGCCTAGCACATGTCATATTGACACGAGGGCGGTTCCAGAAATTTGCCGACGACATGCCGTCACCTCCGCGACTTGGAGTTTGTATTGGACTGTGATTGGTGGATGACTTGGATGTGGCGCAGCTGTACCCGTGTGACACGGATGGCGACTGTGGGAGAGAAGTGATTCCAGGGGATGAATCCAGTGCCTGACCGCAGATGGGCCCAACTGGCTGGAAGTGTGAATCCTGGGAGTGCACACCCAGGATTTTCAGAGAACACTCAGTCCAGCCGCGGACTTTCCCTTACGATGAGTGCCTAAAGTCTGGCGGAAAGTGTCTCTGGCGAACGTATCCCAGAGTACACCTCATCTCGCTGTGGTCCTGAGTACTACAAAGGACCAGAATACCCTGAAAACTCAACCTACTACCACCGTGACCATGCGCTGGAGGTCGCTACACCCGCTAAGTGTTTGGATTTGTGGAGATACCCAAGAGTCAGTGATGTATACGACTTGGCACCCAGAGTGCCACACGGAAACCCTAAGAATCACCCCCGACGAACAGGCGACCCAGGATTTCAAGGTAGAATCCTGGGTTTGACCATGAATCCAGACTCCCTATACTGAAAACAAGTGTTCCCCAAGCCAACACCCAAGGATCCCCAAGACTTCTCGAGATTCCCCTGAGTTCCAGTGAATTTCAGAGAGTGACCCAGAGTATCATGAATCTCTGAGTTTCGAGTCAGTCCGACATCAGTCTGCAATCAAAGTGACGCGTGACCTTGAAGAACCGAGTGCAGATCTGCCGACTGGATACTTTCGAGGAGTCGAGAGGGAGTCCTGCACCATACTAGACCAAGTCCAAGGACCCACAGTTGGCACTTTCGACGCCGTGCGACAATGGAATCGCAAGCCAATCGCAAGTTTGGACCGCTGAACCCAAGGTATACTCAAGACAAGACATTGGACCCCAAGCATAGTGAAAAGAAGATATTTGCCCGAAGAAGAATGCAGAAGAAGAGAAGTAAGAGAGATCTGTTGAGGCTTTAGCTGATAAAAGACAAACAGAGTTCAATTTTCCCTGTACTGCGCAAGTGACTTCGGCCAAGCTTGCCGACGGAAATCCGGAGGACCCGATACTACGACCGCGGGACGCTAAGGGCACATCAACGGCGAGAGACAGCCGTCTGTGTGGACTCCATCAACTCAAGTCCAGTTAGGTGGAAACCAGCGACGGCCTTGAGCGACCCGAGACTAACCGGGGACGCTAAGGGCACATCAACGGTGAAAGGACAGCCGTCTGTGTGGACTCCATCAACTCAAGTCCAGTTAGGTGGGGACCAGCGACGGCCTTGAGCTTCCTGGAGTGATCCATCTATTCCATATCCTAGTTGGGTCACTTGCTGTGCTCGTGGTAGCCCATTTCATATTATTCCAGAGGGTATTCTGGGGTGCTAGGTAGTCGCCTCCAGGATTTTGTATTGACTGCTTGTGTGAAGGGAAAGGTAACTGATAGTGATTGTATTTTCCTCCTGTACTGGAGGTGGTGCGCGTTTGTGTGAGTCTCAGGGGAGCTAGACCCCTGAATTTCAGACTCGAGTGAGCCTAGTGTGTGAGTGACCCACCGTCCAAGGGTCCAAAAGAATAAATGACGGCTAGTTGTAGTGTTTGTATACTCTGTATTTGTTGGTTTTTATCGAGCTAGGAAGGCATTTGGGTAAGGTGTCTTCTGAGTTCCTCACCCCAGAGTTGACTGAAATCCTGGACCCTGAATTCGTGATATTCTGGGTTTCGGGTGATCTGATTCTCTGGGTTTTGCCTTTGGTGTCGAGGTGCGTTCTGGATTAGACGTGCGCCTCAGCGCTTCCTCAAGGCTATATTCAAGTTTGGTGGAGTGCCGTTCCGTCGAAGACAAACGAGCCGACAGGGATTACACAAGGTACCCACGCCAAATAAGGAGTGTGATTCCCTGGGTTTAAAGCTTTGCGGCGGCGAATCTCTGGGTCTATCTCCTTGCTGTTGACTCTCAAGTCGATTCTCTGGGTCTACACCCCGAGGACCTTCTTGGGCTGCGCTATACGACCCCCCTGGGCGAGTAAGGTTCCATCGGCCTCGCCTCAATATGAGGTCTTAGAAAACCCGTTTGCAGCCAGAGCGTAGCGGAGGTCAAATGCTATTCTCACCCATTTTGAAAGAACATTGCACCAATGGAAGAAGTTGTCTTCTTTTCCCCGTAAATACGAAACAAACCATTAGTTTTAGTAACTCGCGCTCTAATAATAGTTTATGACAGCGACATTATCACTGAAGATCAGCAAAAAAGAATAGCAAAATTCTAAGAGAGATGCCCGCATGCGTTACAAAGCTCGTTGGCGAGTTTACTTTGGATTTAAATATAATGTATTCTTCTGATGAACCATGCAGCACTAAATAATGAAAGGATGCCTTGTCACATCCACTGTATCACAAAATAACCCTCTAGCAGAGGTCGGAAAACAGGATATGATATTGTGTTCAAATTTATAATCACATGGATATTAGTTTTCAGATCCTGTCTTCTACAATACGTAGCACGCCACACGACCGCTTTCATACATGTACACTGGAGAAGGAATCTGAAGGGTTGGAGTTCGCGTCGCCCGGGCTTATCTTTGAATCTCCTATCTACCAGAACCATTTCCTACACCTCTCCGCTTCGTCACACCGTCGGCGGGTTCTGCACGGACGTGGACGCGCTCAGTCCCACCGGGGGCAGAGAGAACGTGACGACCTTCTCCCTCAACTTCTTGCTCACTCTGTTGCCGACGTTCTTAACCTTTTGTCTCCCGGTCGAATGCGTGCGGGTAGCATGGGTGCAATCCTACCCGTACGCGCGGCCTTCGATAGTTTTATATGAAATATGTATCAAATTACATATAGCCAGCAAAAACAATACAGGGATACAAGATCCAATATTTGACATCTACGCCTACATTTCTTAGGTATTTTGATGAAAACTTGGCTCGCCGTTTCTGATGCAATCCGAGCTCATATCGAGTACCTGCAGAGCGTTTCTAACTCTCCACACCATTCTCTTTCTACCCTACTAGTAGTTTGTCCGTAGCACCTATGGTTCGCTTAATACAAATTCTTGGTGATTTTTGTCGATTTGTTCAACTTGCGACTGTATTTTCAACACGAAGCGTTGATCGAATTGAGCCAGGAAATAAACTTAGACCCTCCGGTCATTCTTCTTTATATTCGTCCGAATCGCTTGTCAATCGGAGCTCTTTGGCGCTCAAACTTTTTTTTCAAAGTTGAGCCTGCCCGTACGCGCGGGAGACTCAATATCCTACCCCTGGAGACAAAAGGCTAACCGCCTGCGTCCGGCCAACGAAACAGTACTATTCAAAATTCACTTAATTAATATACTGATCAGTTTGTAGACGTGGGTCATAATTACTAAGTACTATAGTAGGTCCTCAAACACTGTTCCCCGTATACTGGAGGATAGTGGAGGAAATGGTTATGGTAGATAGGAGATTGAACGATGCAACTTAGGAAAAGTGCCAGTACTGGCAAGCTCTGCCATACATTCTCTTTCAGTATGGAGTTCGGTAATAAAACTCCCCAATTTCAGGTAATAATACCATCGACCGACAAAACAACAATACTAATGCAATTTTTGGCTCCGCGAAGGCTGGGATAGGAGGATTTTGATATAAACCCCTTCTTTTTTTATTTTTGTTAATTACTTTTCTTCTTATTATTATATGGTCATCTCCTGCGCAGCATCTGCCCGGAACTTTGCCTTTAAACTGTAGATGCAAGATATCAACCGACAGTTCTTTACAAAATTAAAACTACGAACCTTGGCTGAGGTCTGTTTGCGACTAGTAGAAAATGCATGCTTTTGTATAGTGACTGCGTAGCGAGGACTTATTGACGAAGCAAGCGTATTTTTGACGGGACAAGTATGGTGGTGGGTTTTTCGTTTTTAGAGTTATCTGCCTTCTGGAATGTGGGCTACACGGTGTAGCGAAAGGTCTTTAGCCGCGCGCTGTGCGAGCAGGCGCTCGAAGAAGTCCAAGAGCTGGAACTCAAGCCGGTATTCCGAAAGGTCTACGCGAAGGCTGGACCCCTTTCGCGAACAGGTGTCTATCGATGTGCTCGAAGATGGAGTCAGCAGCACTCACGGTATGGTGGCTGGACTTGTGGAGGGCGCAACAAATCTCTAGGAGGTTAATGTATCTACGTGGCATGCATTGAAGTCGACACCTGGTGGCAGAACGCAGGATGTACATCAATATTACCCCCAGTTTGAGATTTCGCGCGCTCTTCTAAAGCATAAGCTCGTTCAGGGCTCCGTAATTGTGGCGCTAATGAAGACCACGGTAGTCCATGTGTATCCGCGTTGTTTTGGGGGCCAAGCGGAAAAGAGCGCGCGAGTCACGCTGACGTTAAATGAATGCGATATGGTTCTGTTCAGGGGTGACTTGGCGCATGCAGGCGCTAAGTATGAAGATGAGAACATTCGCCTGCCTTGTTACGTTCGCGCCAAAGGCATCAGACATCGCTCAAATACATCAGAGGTCGTCCCGTTAAAAAGCTATGGATACAGCAAGTGCATGGGCTTGAATGATTCGCGCCAGGCTACGCGAGCACAAATTGGTGTGTGATTTTGAAGCAGATTTCCCCTGCCCGTACCGTGACAGCTCGTTCAACAAACCGAGCACGCTCACGAAGCCCATCATCCAAAAGCACCCCGGTGAGCACCGCGCGCGGCGATTGACGCGTGACGTAGACGCGGAATGGACGAGGCGAGCCAGTGCGATCATGAAGAAGAGAGCGAGGACGACGAAGAAGACGGGTGAGAGCTCCTCGTACGAGCAGATGAGCGAGAGGTCGTCGGCGGGTAGCGTGGAGCAGATGAGCGACAGCGAGTCAGAGGACAGCGAGTTCGACTTGTATTTTAAAACCTAACGATTGACAAGCAAATTAACGCTATGTCATTGAACCCGTTTGCGGACTAGCATTAGGTTTAAATGACAGATTGAGTTTTGATGAGCGAGTGTATTAACCCCACTTAGCCCAGTCCGTAGGACAAATGGAAGGACCAAAAGTTAGGCGCCTTGCTCCGCGCAACTACAAATAAATAGGAGCATGTGACTGCATGGGCACAATCCCCTGTCCTAGCTGTTGGTGGCCGTATCAGTTTGGCGTCCTCCATTGTCCTTCTCGAGATACAAGCAGTTGAAAAAATTTCTCTTGTAACATAGAAAAATGCCGATTTGTCCTAGCCTAGGACAAATTTGACTTGATTTCAGCATAGTCTCAGCTGGAGCTATCTTTAGCGCCGATTTCCCTACCTGATGCGCCTTATAAGACACACCTGGGGGGGGTCAAAAGCCACCCCATACAAATATCAAGTCATTTTGGTCCTCTTTCGGGCTTCCTAGGACAAAAACGGCCGGTGTGTACCACACCAAAACACGATTTGGTCCTATCTCCTAGGACAAATCTAAGTGGGGTTAAGCTGATCTGTATATTTAGGTGACCAAGACAGTTTTGGTGACCAAGACAGTTAGGTGACCAGTATATTTTCGGTGACCGAGGAAGTTTGGCGACAGAGGGAAGTTTAGTGACCGAGAATTTTTTAGTGACAGAGGGAAGTTTAATGACTGAGGGAGGTTTGGTGACTGAGGAAGGTTTGGTGACCGAGGAAGTTTTGGTGACCGAGGAAATTTTAGTGGCAGAGGGAAGTTTAGTGACCGAGGTAGGTTTGGTGACCGAGAAGGTTTTGGTGACCAAGGAAAGTTTAGTGACCGAGGAAAGCTTGGCGACTAGGATACTTTTGGTGACCGAGGAAGATTTGGTGACCAGGATACTTTTGGTGACAGCGATAATTCAGGTGATCGATAGTAGTTCTGTGACAAATGAAGGCTTTGTGCTCTGCCGAAATTAAAAGATACTGGCCCTAGACACTTGGTGGAAGTCAAAAGTAGAATTTATCAGGTAACAGTTCAAGTTGCTTGTGCAACAATGCACTCTTCCCCCCCCCCCCCCCCTCCCTAGTTGGTAACTGGCTTACGTGTCTTCGCACAAGATGAATTGTAAGTTCAACGCTCGCGAAGCCAGTAGTGGTGGACCTTGAATAGGCTCCGCCAGTGGAAGTGCTTCATTCGCTTCACTGGCAATAGGTTGCTTCTTCTTCTTCTCTTTCTTGGCCGGCGGTGTGGATTTTGTATTTTTAATTTGTCGATTGAATAGCTTCTCCGCCTTATCCCCCCCCCCCCAGAACGTGAAAGCCTCTTCGCCTTCCTTCCGACGATGATGTGGCAGCAAGTCTTGAACTTGGCGTAACATTTGCAGCCACAAATGCACTTCTCGACGTCCACAATCCACCTATCACCAGGCATCGATCGGTAGTGTGCATACCACAACGACCAAGGCACTACGTTATTGTACAGCCGGGCAGCACGGGCCCGCTGGACACGAACCAGAAGAGCCGGTCCTACGCAACGCTCTTCTCAGCCGTCCTCGCTCAATTCCGTTGAAGCGTAAAATGGGCTATCAAGCATTAGCGAAAGATCCTCTAGCTTCTGCGTTTCCGTCTCGTCAGCGATTGTTTTACACGGCACAGCGTAGGGTTGTCAGCGGCGTAGGCCACAATACGCCCTGTAGCAATCCTCGAAGCTGCCGCTGTGATGGGAGCGTGAACATTCGTGTCCGCTGTTGGCGTATGAACATTTGCGTCTTGTATCACCGCCATAGTCACAGCAAGAAGCCGCTGCATATAAAATCTGCGCCGCCCGGTGTGCTTCTTCAAAATGACGTTAAACGTTTCACAGGGATTGTTTGTCGTCGCATACCCAACAGGTGTATGGAAAACTTGCCACCGCCAATAACGGCTGTCGAGCCATTGCTCTTTGAAGTACTTCGTAAATTTCGTCAACTCCGGATTTTTTTCCCACTCCGAGTGTTTCACCTTTCTGCGCATAATAGGCTGTCATGCTTGTCGCATAATGGATTTTCACAATGCCATCCATCACAGCTCTTCGGTTTTCGAGTTGCATGTGCTTCGTACGTTTCCGGACATTGTGTAGCACATGAAAGAAGCACATCAGGTATGTAGTCGAGTCAAAGGGAGAAATTTGCTGAAAACCGTTCAGTTGAGCATCCTCTGCATCTCCCATCACGGCTTCAATGTGAAGGGTAACCGACGGTCGCACAAGCTTTACCATTCGGACAAACGCGCTAAGACACATCGCGTACTCCGTAGCTGTGCGACGGCTCCCAATAAAATTGCGGCAAGCTGATACGATCGGGAAGAGTCTAAAAATCCACATGTGATCAAAGGGTACCCCCCAAGTCACTCAGCTTGAATATAGCGTCCGCGTGAAAGAGAATAAACCGGCCTGGTGAAGCGTAATCGATAGAGGCATGGACCAGCGCTAGGCTTGTTACACTAACGACGAAAGAGTCCTCTTCTGTGCCCTTGCCTACGTAGGCATGCCCGTTTTTCATCTTCCCGGTGCCCAAAACAGAAAGCCCGATTGAGATCTCCAGTTGGGTCATACGCGTTTCCTGAACTAGTTTGCGTACGACCTGAATTGAATTTTTCGTTCCCTGTAAGCGACGTAAGTATTTGGCGCAGTTGGAGACTTGGCTCAACGTAGGATACCCTCTCTTGGGCTCGAGAATATCAGAGACCGGCACATACTACTCAAAATAAGCTGCGGGGGCACTGCACACTCATCTTGCTGCTAAATGAACTTCTTCATTTGGGCAGTTATAACTGCTTTGTGGGGACCTTCACACTCTAGCGGGCTGTCCCTCGCGTGTGCGACTAGGTTGTGAAATAATTGGCACGTCTTGGTGGACTCACACAGCCAAATCTTCATTGTATTTGCCATACAACTTGCATGTTCTGCTTCCACACCGCATTCGGCGATCATTCACCGAGTGTTCAACACTATGACAATCTCGGCATCGATGGGATGGGTCCGTGTGACCTACTCGAGCGCAACAGTTCGGCTTCTGAATCCAAAGTACAAAGGTTCTCCCAGCTGTCCGAAAGTCGTTTCATCCCTGTTCCGCGTTTCTGCTCGCCACTAAGCCTCGACGCGTCATTTTCACTCGACACCACCCCTCCGCTAGCCATCATCACTCCTCCACTCGTCACCACTCCTCCACTCGTCACTACACCTCTGCTTACTACAGACCTTTATGTCACTCTTTCCCTCCCCAGTTTATCTGTGCGAATTCCATATTCTCTGTGCAGATACCAATTTGTGTGTGTGGTTCACCTGCATTGTCTGTGCAATTCTACCGTTATCCCCAGTGCGGCACCGGAGTCGTACCGGTTTCAAGAAAGTATACAAGTTAGAGGATACTCATTTGACTTGACGTACCACGAATATAGTCATATTTGGTCTGCGATAGCAGCACTAACGTTGCTTTCTATCCCAGTACAAAGCAAGGGGCGTTGCTTGAGGCTGGGAGGACAGATATTACATTGGTGGTGTAATGTGAGATATTGAATTATTGTACTCATTCCTTACTCTTCCAGTAGCCGTTCTCGTCAATACTCATTAACCACTTGACTGGGTAGATGTTGGGTCGTACAAATATATAAAATCTAATGTTGTGGAAATCCTCCATTTGCAATTCGCCCACGAGGTTTAGCCAAATGAAATTCAAGTTATCCTAATTTTAAAAATCGTGAATCCTACTGGACTCGATGTAGTTTGGCGACTACGATACCCCCAACTGAGATCACGCTGACGTCGTTGCCACGCAACTCGTGAACGCAAAAGTGTAGCCCGTGCCTATCGATACACAACGCATATACCGTTAATTAAGCAACCAAACCTAGACATATTGTGGTGCAGCACGCCGTACAGTAGTGCTCGAGGGAAATCTACTCACGCGTCACACGCGTGAGGGAGGAAGTCGCGATGGAGCGCAGCGGGCGCGAGCTTCTTAAACGTGAGGTCACTCTCGAAGATATCGAAGGGACACAGATGAAGTGCACCTTTGGCAGCAAAATGCGAGGAATGTGAATATGGAGACACTGTCACGTTCTAGCCGTTGAGTGTGGGAAAGTCAACACTTACGGCGACGTTGCCATTGAGATCAGTTCGGCAACTAAAGCGGTGCTTGACCCTGCTATTCCTGCTGGATGGGAATTGCAGACTGCGCGTATTCACAACTCCCCGACGACTATCTATATGAGCTGCGTGGCGCATGGCCAGGGGGGAAACGAATCGCAGAAGGCGCCAGATGTCATTGGCGGTCCAAAGAAGAAGAAGCGCTGTTTGTGAAGCTGCTCTGGTGGCAGTGCCTGAAGCTGGAAGAAAAAACTGGAAGAGGAAAGGTGCGTCTGAAACTGCTGTGGTTGAAACTATAACGCTAGTAAGCTGTCGGTAGGGACGTAGGAAATAGGAAGTGGAAGCTGTAGTAGGAAGTCGGAACGTCTGTAGTTGGAGCTGGCGTAGCAAATTTGCAGCAAAAACAGCAAGCAAAAGATAAAGACAGCAACGCAGTCGCAGCATGTGTTGTCTGGTTTCTTAGAGCCTCCGATCTCATTTACGTATGAATGGTGTGTCACAACGCTGATGTCGTCGGAGTGTTTTCTGTGGTATGAGCAACTTTTTTTGGACGAATTAATGTCTGTGAGGCTGTCCATACCGTGTAGGTTCGGACAATTTCATGTCCGCCTGGGAATTCGGACAACCCATTAAATCCAATATAGTATATTAAATTTGGGAAATACTGTCTGGTTTACGTTAAACTATGTTTGCAATCCAGGCTTCACTTCAGAGAAGGCCTCGCAGCAGAGCATAGGACAGGCACGGACGGACAGCGACGACGCGGACGGCGGTTTGGCCTCGGGCAGGGAGGCAGCCCTCGACGGCCGGCCGCCACAGCAGGAGGACGGACGGACGGCGACGAAGCAGACTGCTGCGTTGTCTCGGGCGGGGTGGCAGCCTCCGAGTCCAGCAGCAGCAGGCTGGGAGAATTTTCTTCATCCCCAAAACGTACCCAAAGTCCCCTAAAATCCCCCAAATTTTTTTGGGGACTTTCAATTAAAACTGTTTGTTACTCCCCAAAATCTCAATTAAACGCTCCCCAAACTGTCTCCAAAAAATAAATAACTCTTAGCATTGGGGTCGCTAAAACTTAGGCTATTTTTTGGTGTAATATTCCAGAGGCGCGATAGCGCCCGACCAACGGAGGTGAGCGGTTGTGAGGAGCGTAGCCGCAGCAAACCCGCGCGGGGTGCCCGCGAAGCAGGGCCGTGCGGTATTTGCGGAGGCGGGCCCAGCGACGAGCATTCCAGCGAGCCGAGCACTGCACTCGCCAGGAGAGAGAATTTTTATATCGAGCGAAGCGAACAGCGGGGGCGCCGAGGGGGCCCCCAGCCAAGCGTAGCGCGGCTGGTTACTTTTAACTAGGGATATAATGGTCCTTAGTAAAAGTTAGGTTCATGCTTCGTAAATCTGGGGTTTGGCCTTTGGGGAATTCTGGGGGTTTTGGGCGCGTTTTGGGGATGAAGAAATGGACGCCAGCAGGTTGCCGCCGACGTCATGCGGGGCGCCAGAGGTAGGTGGCGCTGTGCGGGACGGTGAGTTGGTGGACTGCTGCTTGGCTTCGGGGCCAGCAGCAGCAACAGCTTGCCGATGGTGTCGTGCTGGGCGCCAGAGGTGGGTGGCGCTGTGCGCGACGGCGGGTGGACGGCGGCTGGTATCTCGCTGCCAGCAGTGAGGTGGTGACATGGGCGGCGGCGGCGGCACGTCGGAGGGTGATGTATTGCAGCACGGCTGCAGGAAATACAGGAGAAGAAGCAAGGGCGTGGTCTGGGCTCAGGTCCGGGCGGGGCAACCGCAGAAGAGGCCGACAGCACTAGCACGGTGAAAAGGTTGGGTGTCAAAATGGATTAATGTCTGCATGGTTGTCTCGCTGGCTTCGAGCTGGAGCATTTGTTCTAACATGAAACGGTAAATATATTGTGCGCTACTCCTTATGTTTCTAGTTTGTTGTCGCTCGGCTATCAAGTATAGCGAGGGAGCAGTACGTGCAACGACTTGGGTAGTGTCACATCAACAACTCGTCCTTCGTTCACCAGCCTCTGCTAAGCCTCGATGCGGTGATTTAGCTTACCTTCGGTATGCATGCGGCGCTTGAGAACCTTCACGACCGTTCCGACTGATTTGGCGTTGATGTTTGCTTCCTCCAGAAGAGCGCGAATGTTGGTCTCGGCAGTACGACCCAGTTCCAGGATTCGGGCTTTGGCTTCGCCGCCGTCGCTGCCCTCGTCGAACCCCTCCGGTAAGAAAATTCTCATGAACGCTACAGTAACCTTGCACTCGTGGTAGCGCCTTCTGTCTGCGTGTAAAGGGAAGCAGATCACAAAACCACTCGTACCAGACGCAGGATAGCTGATTCGCTCGAGAATGAGAGCGAGCCGACACGGAGGGTTGCTCGGTTGCTGCGCTCGGAATCAATGAGGCTTTGTGGTTCACGATAGTCTTGCGCTTTGCTGCGGGATCTTCAAGGCGCTCGACGCGCTGGCTCAGCGACCTGACTTCTGCAACCAAGCTTGCAATAAGCTGACTCTGTTGAACAAGCATCGCTGGCTGCTTCCACAGAAGCTCGTGCGTGCTCGAAAGTTTGTTCTTTTCTTGCCGGCAGCCAGATTCGACATCCGCAGGTGCGCTCCTTTCACGTTGAAGCATAGCACTGTGTATAGTTCCTGACCATTCTGTCACCTCGGCGTCGTGATTTTGCAGCTGCCCCATTGCTGGTTGTACGTGGTTGATGTAGGGTGACCCAGACCCAAGCTCGAGCATGTCGGGATAGTAGAGCAGCGCCACCGCCATCAGTACCTGGACCACGTCGTCGCACAGGCTCAAGTCACTCGAGAAACCATGGACGGATCCGAACAGTAGACTCTGGAGACGGCGAATTCTGTGCAGCACTACCTCGTCGAAGCACTCCAAGGTAGGAAGCTGAGACTTTGCATTGACCGCCCACCCCACTAATGTTTTCGCGACCTGTTGATCCTCGTGCGTTGTGCTTACAATATAGTTGAAGGCCTTGCTCACTGCAGTCATACTCCACCCTCCTCTGTCCAAAATCCACGGCGTGCTGATCTTGCTGTTTCCGTTAGCGTTTTGAGCTGCGCCTGTGCAAAAGGAGTGCGACGACAAACCTTTGGTCACGCCGCCCCCACCAACAACGCACAAAGCGCTCCATTTATGGAGAACACGGTTTACGTATGCATGGATACCAGGAGCCCCCACAACTTTCTCGCGCACAGCTTCATCCCTCCCGTGAGTACGCACCGTTGTGTCGTTGAGCATCGAGTAGCTCACGGAGAGGCGTCTCCGACTGAGGAATTGGCTGTGCTGGTTGGGGGTCCGCGGAAGGTGATCGAACAAAAACTCTCTCGGAGATGTTTGCATGATGGAGCGATAGCTAGCGCGTAAATAAGAAAAGACGCGAAGCTGTTGGGGTAGTGAAATAGCGACGCGCCATTTCATGCGCTTGAACGTGATGTATAGACTGCCGCCTGCATTAAAAAAAAACACACACATCTTTATTAACTAGATAAAAAAAAACACACACATCTTTATTAACTAGAGATTAACTTCTGGAGAATTTCCACCACATACCTGGATAAACCGCTAGTTGGTTTTTCCTCAATGCCAGTGTATCCGATGAGCAGATTCAGTAGCGCAGCATCCTTGTAGTCATCTGCTGATGTTGCGCCCTTAAAAATAGCCGTGCTGAGCGCGCGAAGGTCGGACTTCGTGCAAGGCGGCGCCTGCAGCGTATACTCAGTGCCGCGTTTGGCATAGTACTTGTCCAAAATTGACGCGATTTTGCAGACACTTACCTAATACAGCGCTCAGAGCCGGACAGTTCTCTAAAGATGGTTCTTGACGTTACCAAAGTAGCTAGCGACGGAGTTCTTCGACAGAAGCGAGCCCTTCGAGGTTTCTCTAAACGCGAGAAACATAGCAAATTTATCGAGAACAAGGTAGTGCGTGTCGCCCGACGCGTCAGCACCTACATACTTGCAGATTTCCTTGACAGTGAGCTGCTCCGCTGTCGCAAAACTCTCGAACGATTTGAGCGCAGTGGCTCGGGCCCTCTGGGAATTCCCGGGGATCAACGCCTTGGTTGACATTGCTGCTTCTTGAATGGCTGTCGGCACGCCTCGTCTGTCCGACCCTCTCATATCTGATCATTGTCCGAAGATTGACGATATTTCTGTTTGACTTTATGTATGACGATATTAAATAGAACAAAATATGTCCGAGGTGTTCTCAAAAGTTAATATTAACCAGACCGTTGATTGGTTAGACCGAGACCACTGCTCGTTATAATTGGTCATTTGCTATTGTAACTTTCAAGTGTCAATATCTCTGTGTCCTAACGGACACGATATTCTACCATACAGCTCTTCTAGCTGTCCTCCCAGGATAAAAAATCCTTCTAGTGGCTGCGCAATTGACTACCACTAAACAACTACATATTTCAGATCTAGAGCAAAATTCAATACTTCAAAGTACTACGTAAGAGCAGTTCCACCGATAGGGGTAAACGTGAGCAAAAAGCTATATTTCCCCGCAGAATACAACTAGGTCCTTGCACCGGTCTGAGAAAACGTGGAGTATACATGACAACGGGGTAAAATTCGGGGATCTGAAAGTCAAATATGGTAAAAGGATCCCCGTGCCGCGTTGGACAATGGTAAAAGAATGGCCAATGAGGGCCCTGTAGACATCGAGTTGGAATAGACGAGAGCTCTGCAGTGCCAAAGCTTGGATGAAGCCCTTGGACCTCGCATTTGCTTCTCTCAACGATAAAACACAGGAAAAACAATCGATGCGCTTGGCACTACACCTTGGTGTCATTTAGGTGTTGCGAAGTAGAACGGAGCCACGACAAGTGCTACCTTGTAGATGAAATGAAGACTGAATTAGCTTTTGGTGTTAGCAGCTCTCACCTCGAGTCCCTACCAACGCTAACGGGTTCAAGCCCGTTCTCATACTACGACCTGGTCTTTCCTACGCCTCAGCTCTCTTCTCAACCTCCGTTGAGCCAGGTCTTCAACTTGAATATGCATTCCAACACGCCCCATCGAATATCGCTCTTCCGCATCGAAGCTCGCTCTTCGACTACTTGACACCTGCAATGCCCATGAGCAGCAGCAAATCCTTCAGACGCTTCTTGTCCAGCGCCTTTGTAAAGGCATCGGCAGGATTATCCTCGCCCTTCACTTGTGCAGCTCGATGGCCCCCTTTTGCACTTGCTCCCGAACAAAGTGCCAGCGGAGCTCAACATGGCGCGTGCGTCGACTGTATGTTGGATTTGTAGCCATCACGTGAGCTGCTTGATTGTCGATCCCAATCCGCAACTTGACAGCGCAACTGGGCAGGATCTCCTGCAGAATATTGCTTGCCGCGACTGCTTCCATGGTCGCTTCACACGCCGCTACGTATTCCGCTTCGGCAGTCGACAAAGTGATTATCGACTGTCTACGGGACATCCATGCAACAGCGCCTCCAGCAAGTGTGAACACAAAGCCGGCCGTGCTCTTTCGCTGCTCAGGGTCGTTCGCCCAGTCGCTGTCGCTGAATCCTTCGAGCACCACTTCATGCACACGGCTCTGCTGTTTTCCGTAGGTGATTCCGTAGTCCTGCGTGCCAGCAAGATAACGGAGCACACGTTTCAATGCACCCACGTGCTTCGCCGCTGGGTTAGCGACGAATCGACTTAGTTGCCCCAACACGAAGGCCAAATCCGGTCTCGTGCTGGCCGCCAAATACATGAGCATCCCGAGCGCCTCACGATACGGGAAGCTTGAGTCCGTTGCCTCGTTCTCGTCCAGCGGGGCTAGCCTCACGTTCACCCCCATAGGGTTTCCCACAGCGTGCGCCTCCAGGTAGCCGAACTTCTCCAGAATATCTCGCGCATACTTGCCCTGGGAAACTGTGATACTCTCGCGTGTCTGCTGCACCTCCACTCCTAAATACTGCGACAGCAGCCCTTGGTCTTTCAGCCCGTACGCGTCGTTCAGGTCTTCGAACAACTTGGACTTGAACTGCTCATCATTAGTCGCAACTAAAATGCCGTCAACATAGACGAGCACGTTGGCAATGGTTTCTCTTTCGAAGCGGTAGTACAGGCACGGCTCCGTGAGTGATCTCTGGTATCCTCGATCGAGGAACCACGGGTTGAGCTCGGAGTTCCACTCACGGCCCGACTGATGCAATCCGTATAGCGCCTTGAGAACCACGTACATGTGGCCGTTCACCTTGCACGGGTACCCGTCGATGGAGCGCAGATACTGCCGTATAGCCAGCCACGCGTTCAAATACGCCGTATTGATATCCCCGCCGTACACGACCAGCCCCAGCTCTGCAGCAATCACAATTAGCAGTCTGAAAGAGGACATCCTCGCCACTGGTGCAAAGGTCTCGCGATAATCGATACCAGGGCGCTGGTAATTCCCCAGAGCAACCATGCGCGCCTGAATCGAACCACGTAGCCAAGGTGATCCGATTTCAGAGCGTACACCCACATGGTGTTCACGGGCTGAGCATCCGCTGGAACTTCCTCGCCAGGAATCTCCATAATCACACCTTTGGCTTTGAGTGCAGCTATCTCCTCCATTTCTCCCATCAAGAAGAAATCCCGCCACTTCGAGCGCAGCATCTCTCTGCGGTTGCGAGGGATTTTGACGTCACTTGCTCGAATGGGCCGGCCGTTCTTGTCCAGCGCACGAGCGTTGTTCAGCATGAGATTCGTCACGTAGTCGTCCAGGTACCGCGGTCGCCGGCGCTCCTGGTACTCGAGGAGTCCCGTGTGAGTCTTTTTCACTTCAGGCTTTGCGGCGCCTCGCTCGACGCGTTCTTCCTCGGACGGGGTCTCGTCACGATGCGTGCGCTTCCGTGCCTGGGCTGGGGCCGGTGAGAACAGCATACTTGCAGCGACTACTTCCTCATGGCCGCTTACAGCATCACTCACGCGTCTCAAGCCCGCATTATCTGCTATCTTGAGGTCACCATTATCCTCCTCCAGCCCGGAAGTGATAGACACAATTGTGTCTACCTCATTTTCGTCTGAGGCAAAGACACTCGCCACAGTAATCTCCTCCTCATCCGAATCATCTTCAATCTCAGCATCTCCGAGCTCGTCTTCTACCACTGAAGAACCGCACGTCCCCGCCACTGACTCCACTTCAGCACTCTCACCAGCAGCAGCGCCCGACACTTCTTCTTCTCGCTCGGTAGCAGTAGCCGGTAGACTTGTGCGTGCATTTCTGTCGGCCTGGTTGATGGCCTCACGGGGTGCGGTCAATGATGCTTCTGCTTCATCGCCGAAGTTCTCGTCTTCACCGATGGTTCGGACCTCCCGAAGCTGATCACAGCCGACGTCCCGTGGGCCGACATGTTCTTCGTCCTCGGCCTCGGCTGCCCTCACTTCATCGGCTTCTTCGCCCCCCTCCAGGGCATCAGCTTCGTCCTCCTCGAGCTCAACGGGCAGAAGTCCGTTACGCTCGCTCACATTTGACGCCACAGCCGTCGTCATCGTCGTCATCTCTGCATCTGCAATACTAGAGGCACGCTCGGCTTGATCTTCTCCATCTTCTGTCGTGAAGTGCAGCGAAGACAAGTCGTCCTCCTCGATGTCGACATCATGGCGGTCACGATACATGACGTCCTCCGCCACGCGAAGGTCAGACACGAACTTGGTTGTGTGTTCTGTAGGAAAGTAGACCTTACAGCCCACAACGTTCTCGTCGTACCCCAACACGTATCCGATCTTGGCGTTGTTGTGGTGCTTGCGTCGCCCCGGCGTCACGGGCACATGCACATACGCCAGCGAACCAAACTTGCGGATGTGATGCACGTCCGGCTTCGCTCCGAAGAACATCTCGTAAGGAACACGCTGGGTCCCCTTGTTGTAGACGCGATTCTTAACGTAGACTGCGTTTCGCATGGCCTCCGGCCAAAGACTGCGAGGGAAGCCAGCTTGCTCCATTTTTGGCCTTGGTCATCGCCACCAGCGACTGGTGCGTTCTCTCGCAGAGGTTTAACTGCGCGCTCTTTGGCCCCACTTGGACGTGCTCAATGCCACGCGATCTGTACCGCGCCTCCATTGCCTCGTTGACAAACTCGCCGCCCTTATCCGTGAGAACCTGCTTCACCGTGTACGTGAGCAC
>JAIKVE010000553.1:0-18444 GCA_024679115.1 Phytophthora pistaciae | reverse complement strand
ACATGCATATAGTTAAATGAAGTCAAACGAGGGAGACGCTAGGAGAGCTACAGGAGTAGGAAGAAACAAGCAGGACAAAGAGGACTAACTCAAATAAACTCACTTTCGGATTTCCTTCCTTCTGCTCACATCGACAACAAGCCTCATTCGCTATTCTCAATTTAGCGAAGGCAGCCTAAAAAAACAGCTCTCAGCTTTGCGGGCCCGTCAAGGGCCCGCCCCACCCTACATAACTAATTTAACACGGCGAGTAGTGCAGCGAGCTGACGAGGCGTCCAGTACTGCCGTAGCGAAGCGTAGGTAGCTTGCTCCAATAGCGGAGCGAGCTTAGCGAGCGCAGCGTCAACTAAAATTCACCGCCGCGTAGCGGCGGCGCTCGGCTAGTCTTTAATATATTAATACGGTAACGGATCTTACGTTAAGTCTATCAAGGACAGCTCTGTGACATTGCTCTTCCAGCGTACCCTATCTAGCAGGACCGAAGTAAAATCGAGAACTTCAATCTACTAAGCGTTTTCATTTCTTTTACTAAGTAGGTAACTAACGCTGTAAAAATAATGACGAAAATATAATGGGATTTTGGGTACAATATCAGTAATTTGAAGACCCAATATTATCGATCACCATAATTGCATGTTAATACAATTATGAATTTAAAATAAATTCTACTTATTATCACTGTTCTAGAATTTTAATAGTAAAAACGAATATTATTATATATAAATACCATAATTAGATAAACATTACTCCCGAATCAGGCTCTTCTCAGTTGCACTGTGCAACTTGCACAAGTACTAGACTCCAAGACCTCCCCGGGAGTTCCTGAAGAGTATCACCGAGAAATAAAGTTGATTAGACTAAAGCAATATGACTTCCATTATTTCTTGGAGATACCAGAAGAACAACGTGACCCGAATGGTACTTTACGAAAACCTCATTTAGCAACCAGTACCGCCAGCAATGATCAAGCACGACGTGCTATCGAACATGGCCATGATGTTCGTCATGATGGACCAAATGATGGCGAAGACCAGATAAAACACCGTGGCGCCGCCGATGAGCTTGCTGTGGCCGCCCTTGCGCACCAGCTCCTGCGTCTCCGCCTTCTGCGGGGGCAGCAGGAACAGGAAGACCCACGAGAAGATCGTCATGGCGTACATGATGATGATCGTGCACGTGATGTCGGAGCGGACAGAGTGGTCGTCTGCTTGCACGCGCTCGTTGGAGACATCGAAAGGTCCATCGATTGCGAGCGTGATTGACGTAGCAAAAGGCTGCGCAACGTTCGAAACAGTCGTGACTAGGCCGTATACCGCAGCCTCGTTACCAACCTGCGCCAGCTCGACCACGCAGAACGTGGAAATGATCCAGCCAACGCCGTACGGGAGCTGGACGGCGATCGGAGGGCCCAACCAGAACCACTGGTTGCGGAAGACGTCCCAGATAACCAAGAGCGAGACCGTGCAGTCCACGACAATAACCACAATCCCGGTAGCAACGGTCATCCCGCGCCAGTTCCAGTTCAGCCCCCACTTGGACGTGATCATGATACCAGCAGCGAACAGCAAGTTGCTCAAGATGTCGCTCACCGTACTGTTCACCGGGGTGACGCCCACCATGTAAGAAGCGACAGGGGTGCTACCAGTGTACGTGATGTTGGCGAAAATGCCCGAGAAGAACATGTAGGCGATGATCTGGTACATGGCGCGCGAGCACAACAAGTCCCAGAAGTTGGTCATGTACTCCTTGAAGTTGGCAGCGCTGGACTTCTCCTCCTTGATGAAGAACCACGTCATGGGGAACACCGGGAGGGTAAGAACGGTCACGATGATCATCAACTGCGGGAAGCTCAGCGAGAAGTCGAATGTACCGCCGTACTCTTTGCCGTTGAAGAAGAACCCCACGAGGATCTCACCGAAGATGACCATGGCCGTTCGAACCGTGTAGATGCAAGACTGCGTCTTGCCTCGCTTATCAATCGGCTCGCGCTGGGCCAGCTCACAGGTAATACTGTCAGCACAAACGTCCGATATGACGTAGCCAAACGCTGCGAAGAACATGAGAATGACATACTTGGCGCCTTCGTCGGGGGCGCTGTGGTTGATGCGAGCCTCGATCTCCGGGGTGTAGTCGGCAACTTTGATATCGCGGTCTGACGATACGGTGAAGTATGGCTTGCCGATAGGCATGATGGCCATGACCAGCAGCATGATGAAGCAGATGCCCCAGCCGATGAGCATGTACGGCCGACGACGGTAGCCGAGAATGGGTCGGCAGTCGGACAAGATTCCGTAGAAGACCTTGAAACTCCAGGGAAGCACCACCAGCTGCTTGGCGGCGGTGACTTGAGACCCAGAGCAGTTGAGGTAGTTCTGCATGAAGGGGTAGATCGTCTCGGGTAGCAGACCATACACGAGGCCGACGGTGGCGTACTGGAAGAGGAGGCCCAGGTTGTCTCGGCTTGTAAGCACAGGCATCCCTCCTTCGCGAATAGCCCCGCCTTCGATCTTGGGCGTCTTGACAGACGTGTAGCCGTCTTCGATGTCCTTCGTCTGTGAGCCGACGCTCACGAACGACAAGCGTTTGGGGACATCGACGTCGGCGGTGGCCACAGGCATGACGACTGGCGATGAATACAGTAGACTGCAGTTGTCGGTTGCGACTTGAGCGGGGCGCCGAGAATTGGAGACTGCCGTGTGAAGCTGAGCGCGGCGCAACAAATCTGACTCAAAGCTCCGCTGGCGCAAGGCCACATTGTAGACGGAGCTGAGCATGATGACGGCAAGTCCTCAAAAAAGCCCCAGGACGGCGTCGATTACAGCATCTCCAGGGTCACCTCGGAGACACCATCAAGACAGCACAGCACAAAAACCGGATCAATTTGCCGTTCGATCTCCTTGGCTCGTGGTTGCCTTCAGCTCGGTCTCCCTTTGAGACGAGCGCTTCTACAGTACAGCTGAGTGTTTGCACATCTACCGCAGATCTACACGTCCTCGCCGAAACAAAACGAGGGTGAGCGATAACTTTGGAACATTCATGAGGAAAATAATTGCCCACTGTTCCCTGGATCTTTATTCCCCTACGAATAGCCATTTGCTCGCATCACTCAATGGCGTCTACCGGGTAGCGATGTTATGCTAAGTTGTTCCGTACCGCGAGAGACGGGTGGGATTTCATTAACCCGTGATGGACGACACAAAATAAAAAATTCATGTATTTAGTCCCATAATATTGCTGCGGTCTCGAGTCCATGAAGAGTCTTCAATCAAGACCCACAAATCGTCGCCATGTCATACGTAGAGTGGTCGTCCAAGCTTCAGGGGACCGTCGAGGTGGATCGAGCCGTACACACGGACTAACGTACAGTAGTGCTACACCGCGCGGCTGTATACGTGTATCAAAGTCCAAAAATTGTTGAAAGTTCGCGGTCTTCGTATTCACCGGTCATTGACAAAATTGGCATTGTGCCAGATGATCTATCTACGCAAAAAACTGTAGTTTGCTGTTGATCTTGGCAGGGGTGCGAACTTCACTTTGTTTGGTAGGAACAAGTCACTTCAACTTGAAGTGAAAGTTTGACAAGTGCATCTGCTTTGTTCAGACAGCAATCCCCGTTCGAGATCAGCGAAACAACGGCGTGTCCGCATGAGGTTTCATGCGCATCATGACGAGCCGCGGGTCAGCATCAACGAGAGCAATTGGGATGACAGTGTGGATTCAGCTTACACAGCACAATGGGCGGACAAACGTTCAAGGACAAGACTTTGGAGGATTATCAACACGTTTTTCATTACCGAGACGATAAAACATTTTGTCCGGCCACAGCTTGGACGACTGCAGTGCAGTCGAGTCACGCTCCACCGGTTCGGCTATTTGTTTAGCAGCCGGTTCCGCCAGCGATGATCAGGCACGAGGTGCTGTCGAAGATGGCCATGATGTTGGTCATGATGGACCAGATGATGGCGAAGACGAGGTAGGCGACCGTGACGCCGCCGATGAGCTTGCTGTGGCCGCCCTTGCGGAGCAGCTCCTGCGTCTCCTCCTTCTGCCGGGGCAGCCAGTAGAGGAAGACCCACGAGAAGGCCATGGCCACGTACATGATGATGATGGTGTACGTGATGTCCATGCGGACGCTGTGGTCGTCCAGCTTGATGCGCTTGTTGGTGATGTCGAACTGGCCGTCGATGGCGAGCGTCAGCGACGTGGCGAACGGCTGCGCCACGTTGGAGACCGTCGTGATGAGGCCGTAGACGGCGGCCTCGTTGCCCATGCCGGCCAGCTCCACGACCACGTAGGTCGAGATGATCCAGCCAACGCCGTACGGGAGCTGCACGACGATGGGAGGGCCCAGCCAAAACCACTGGTTGCGGAAGACGTCCCAGACCACGATCATGGCCACGGCGCAGTCCACGACGATCACCACAGCGCCGGTAACAACAATCATCCAGCGCCAGTCCCAGTGGAGGCCCCACTTGGACGTGATCATGATACCGGCCATGAAGAGCAGGTTACTGAGGATGTCACTGACGGTGCTGTTGATGGGGGTGACGCCAACCATCACCGACGCAACCGGGGAGCTGGCCGTGTACGTGAAAGTGGCGAAGATGCCGGCGAAGAAGTTGTAGGCAATCACCTGGTACATGGCGCGCGAGCAGATCAGGTCCCAGAAGTCGCTGATGTACTGGCGGAAGTTGGCCGGCTCCGACTTGTCCTCCTTGATGTAGTACCAGGTCACCGGCAGCACCGGCAGGGAAAGCACCGTCACGATGATCATGAGCTGCGGGAAGCTCAGCGAGAAGTTGAAGTCGCCGCCGTAGTCCTCACCGTTGAAGAAGAAACCGGTCAGAAGCTGACCGAAGATCACCAGCACGGTACGCACGACATAGATGGCCGACTGCGTCTTGCCACGCTTGGCGATGGGCTCCTGCTGGGCCAGTTCGCACGTGATACTGTCGGCGCAGACATCGGACAGCACGTAGCCGCAGGCCGAGAAGAACATGATGATGACGTACTTGGCACCCTGCGACGGCGCGTCGTAGTTGATGCGGTTCTTGATCTCGTCCGTGTAGTCGGCCACCGCGATGTCACGGTCCGAGGCGACGGTGTAGTAGGGCTTGCCAATGGGCATGATGGCCATGATCAGCAGCGTCACGATGCACATGATCCAGCCGATGAGCATGTACGGACGGCGACGGTAGCCGAAAATCGGCCGGCAGTCCGACATCATGCCGTAGAAGACCTTGAAACTCCAGGGCAGCACCACGAGCTGCTTGGCCGCAGCAATCTGCGAGCCGGAACAGTTCAAGTACTGCTGCATGAACGGGTAGATCGTGGCCGGCAGCACGCCGTACACCAGGCCGACAACGGCGTACTGGAAGACCAGACCGATGTTCTCCTTGCTGGTGAGCACGGGCATGCCGCCGGGGCGCAGCGCGCCGCCCTCGTACTCGCCGACCTTCTCGCCGGCCTTGTCGCCGGTCGTGTCGGGGGTCTTGATGCCGGTGTAGCCGCCCTCCTCGATGTCCTTGGCCTTGGACGTGGCGCTGCTGATCGACAGGCGCGCGACGAGCTCCATGTCGTTGGTGCTGGGGCCAACGCCGCCAGCCTGTCCGTTGAGCGGCATGCTTGCTCTCGTTGCAACTAGGGACGTCGGGGAACTGTCCGGGGGTCTTGCGCGGAAGCAGGCGAATTGCAGAGTGGCTGACTGACCGCGTGCGGTGCAGCGAGGGGAGGGATTAAAGCCCGTTAAAGCCACGGGCTGCAGGAGCACGCAATGGACGTCGTTGGGTCATGCCGTCCGCAGAGCGGACGAAGAACCAGCCGACGCTAGGAACCATGATGGGCACTCGCCAGCGCCGTCTCCTGTTGCCGAATTTCTGTGTCGGGGCGCCACGGCAACGCGATGACAGGCAACCAGAGCCGCGCCGGCGGTACAGCGGACGGGTGTCGGCGGCCGCGCTCATTGGCGAGACTCAACGATCGGGAGACCTTGGGTCCTGTCTCTGCGGACTGTGTGTGCAATGCAGGACGCGTTCGCCCAATCTACAGCCGCTGTTCCCTCTAACCTGCCGCGATTTGCGCAATTGAGAGGCAGCAACACCGGTACAGCGTACCTACACCACCGTGTTGACCACGGGCTTATGAAAATGCATGAAAATATGGACAAGAAACAACGGAGTGTATATTGATGTACATATCGACACGACGGAGTTTCGCTCACCCTACGGGCGAAACTGCATCGTTGCGATGTGCTGTGGGCTTGAGCCCTCCCTGCCTGCCGAGTTAGCAGCCGGTGCCGCCGGCGATGATCAAGCACGACGTACTGTCGAAAATGGCGAGGACGTTGGTAACAACGGACCACAGGATAGCGAAGAGCAGGTAGCCGACCGTGATGCCGCCGATGAGTTTGCTCGAGCCGCCCTTGCGGAGCAGCCGCTGCGCGTCCTCCTTCTGCTTGGGCAGCAGGAACAGGAAGACCCAGGCGAACACCATGGCCGCGTACATGATGATGATGGTGTACGTGATGTCCATGCGGACGCTGTGGTCGTCCTCCTGCACGCGCGCGTTGGTGATGTTGAACGGGCCGTCCACCAGCAGCGACAGCGACGTCGCGAACGGCGCGGCGACGTTGGTGACCGTGGTGATCAGGCCGTAGACGGCCGCTTCATTGCCCAATTGTGCGAGCTCGACCGTGACAAAGGTGGAAATGATCCAGCCCACACCGTACGGGAGCTGCACGACGATAGGGGGGCCCAGCCAGAACCACTGGTTGCGGAAGACGTCCCAAACGACGATCATAGCCACAGCACAGTCCATCACAATGACAGTCGCGGCGGTGCACATGATCATCCAGCGCCAGTTCCAGTGGAGCCCCCACTTGGACGTGATCATGATGCCGAGCATGAAGAGCAGGTTGCTCAGAATGTCGCTCACAGTGCTGTTGATCGGGGTCACGCCCACCATGTAAGACGCGACTGGGGTGCTGGCCGTGTAGGTGAAGTCGGCGAAGATGTTGGCGAAGAAGTTGTACGCGATAACTTGATACACGGCGCGATGGCACAGCAGATCCCAGAAGCTGCTGATGTACTCCTTGAAGTTGGCCGCCTCTACCTTTTCTTCCTTGATGAAGAACCAGGTCATGGGAAGCACGGGCAGGGACAACACCGTCACGATGATCATGAGCTGCGGGAAGCTCAGCGAGAAGTCGAAGGTGCCGCCGTACTCCTCGCCGTTGAAGAAGAATCCGGTCAGCAGCTCGCCGAAGATCACCATGGCCGTACGCACCATGTAGATGCAGGACTGCGTCTTGCCTCGCTTGGCGATCGGCTCACGTTGGGCCAGCTCGACCGTGATACTATCGGCGCACACGTCCGACATGACGTAGCCGAACGCGGCGAAGAACATGATGATGACATACTTGGCGCCTTCCGCCGGAGCGTCGTAGTTGATGCGGGCTTCGATCTCGGGCGTGTACTCCGAGACCTTGAGATCGCGGTCCGAAGACACCGTGAAGTACGGCTTGCCAATGGGCATGATGGCCATGACCAGCAGCATTAGGATACAGATCGTCCAGCCGATGAGCATGTACGGCCGACGACGGTAGCCGAAGATCGGCCGGCAGTCGGACAGGATGCCGTAGAAGACCTTGAAACTCCACGGCAGCACGACCAACTGCTTGGCCGCAGCGACCTGCGAGCCGGAGCAGTTGAGGTACTCCTGCATGAAGGGGTAGATCGTCTCGGGGAGCAGACCGTAGACGAGGCCAACTGTAGCGTACTCGAACAACAGACCGAGGTTCTCCTTGCTGGTGAGCACGGGCATGCCGCCAGGACGCAGCGCGCCGCCTTCATACTCGCCGACCTTCTCGCCGGAGGTGTCGGGGGTCTTGACGCCCGTGTAGCTGCCTTCTTCGAGGTACTTGGACTGCGACGTGGCGCTCACGTACGACAAGCGCTTGGGGATGTCCAGGTCGCCTACTGCGGAGCCCGTGCCGCCCGTGGTGGAGACGCCCGGCATGGTCGATCACTTGCGAGTCTTGAAGCCGAGCTGGCAAATCGAGGAATGGCAGGAAATGGCCTGCGAGCGGCAAAGCCTACTCGTCTACAGGCGGAAGGCACTGCACTGACACGCACAAGATCCCTCAGGACTCCACCAAGAGGGTCAAGCAAGCGGTGACTATACCGGTCCAGGGTGATGAGCTTTTCGTCTGCAGGTCTGTGCTGCTGGCCGCTCTCACGGGCTGAAGTTGGCGCGGCCGGGCTCACGCCTGAGTTGCGGATCATAAAGCGGGCAAGTCGCGCGTTCTTTTTCTTGTACCGCGCGGAGTGACCGCCATGTTGGGTCAACCAAAAGACCCACCCAGCCTGGGTGGGTAATCGGGCCGATGAGAGCAGCAAAATGTACGCGCCCTATGCAGCGAGGAAATTCTTGCGGCCTCGAGCTCGCATGCGTCGGTGTCGATGGTACGCCGAAGATGGAGCGATGGCCCTGGGCGGCCCAGCCATGGCCGGCTTTGGGATGAGAATGCTGCTGTTCTTGTAGACGAATGAACGAGCGGATCCCTCGCCCTGTCGCCGAGGGGGGATGCTGCCGGGCGCTAATCCACACAGAGCCGGACTCATCCGTCGCTGATGCCCATGCCTTGATGCGCATGCAGGAAGGAGAAGCTCCATCTGATCCCAAGCATTGCACATCAACCGCCAGAGCATCCCTGGCGGTCTCCATAACAGCGTTGATTGCACGGACCGACGTGAATGCTGCAGACGAATCCATCCGCATTGTGGTGCCTATCAATAATGCTTGGAAATGCACAAGTTACGGCGACTTGTCGGATCGCCAGTTACCAAGATTGACTTGCTCCGTGTTCCGTGTCTCCAACACGCGGGCCGTCGTTCTCTTGGCAAAGTCGGCAATGACGATCACAGTCAGCAAGCTGCGCCACTACGTGCAGTAGACAATTCACTTTCATGTTAAAGAGACAACAGTATGTACGATACGATCGCAGCCAGGATAGGATACGCTTGCTACAGTGACGTATCCCTTCGTAGCCACGCTTAGCATCCGTTTCCACCGGCGATCACGAGGCACGAGGTGCTGTCGAAGATGGCCAGGATGTTGGTCGTGACGGACCAGACGAGCGCGAAGATGAGGTAGAACAGCGTGATGCCGCCGATGATCCTGCTGGAGCCGCCCTTGCGGACGAGCTCCTGCGTCGCCTCCTTCTGCTTGGGCAGCAGGAACAGGAAGACGTACGAGAAGACCGTCATGGCGTACATGATGATGACCGAGTACGAGATGTCGGTGCGGATGGACGTGTCGTCCACCTGGATGCGCTCCGTGGTGAGGTTGAACGGCCGGTCAATCAGCAGCGTCAGGGTCGTGGCGAAAGGAGACGCCACGTTGTGCGTGGCGGTGATGAGGCCGTAGACGGCGCCCTCATTGCCGATACCCGAGAGCTCGACGATGACGAAGTTGGAGATCATCCAGCCCACACCGTAGGGCACCTGCACGGCGATCGGGAGGCCCAGCCAGAACCACTGGCTGCGGAAGACGTCCCAGATCGTGATGAAGGTGCAGATGCCGTCGATGAGCATGACGAAGCAGCCCGTGAAGACGATCATGCCGCGCCAGCTCCAGTGCAGGCCCCACTTGGACGTGATCATGATGCCGAACATGAAGAGCAGGTTGCCCAGGATGTCGCTGATGGTGCTGTTGATGGGGGTCACGCCCACTATGTACGACTGCACGGGCGAGCTGGCCGTGTACGAGATGCCCGAGAAGATGTTGGAGAAGAAGTTGTACGCGATGACCTGGTACACCGCGCGAGTGCAGATCAAGTCCCAGAGCGTCTTCAAGTACTGCTTGAAGTCGGCCTTGGGCTTCTTCTCCTCCTTGATGAGGAACCACGTCGCCGGGAGCACGAGCGCCGTGCACACGGCCAAGAGGATCATGAGCTGCGGGAACGTGATGGAGAAGTCGAAGGTGCCGCCGTACTCCTCGCCGTTGAAGCAGAAGCCGGTGATGATCTCGCCGATGATGACGAAAAACGTGCGCACCGCGTAGATGGCCGACTGCGTCTTGCCGCGCTTGTCCAGCGGCTCGCGCTGGGCCAGGTCCACCACGATACTGTCGGCGCACACGTCCGCCAGGACGTAGCCGAAGGCCGCGAAGAACATGAGGATGACGTACTTGGCGCCTTGGGACGACGCGTCGTAGTTGATGCGGGCCTCGATCTCGGGCGTGTAGTCTTCGGGCGAGATCTTCTTATCGGACGGCACGGTGAAGTACGGCTTGCCGGCGGGCATGCAGGCCATGATCACTAGCATGACCAAGCAGATGCCCCAGCCGATGAGCATGTAGGGGCGACGACGGTAGCCGAAGATCGGGAAGCAGTCCGAGATGATGCCGTAGAAGCACTTGAAGCTCCACGGGAACACGACCAGCGTCGCCGCAGTCGTCACCTGCGCGCCACTGCAGTTGAGGTAGTTCTGCAGGAACGGGTAGATGGTGGCCGGCAGCATGCCGTACACCATGCCGACGGCCGCGTACTGGCAGAGCAGACCGATGTTGTCTCGGCTCGTCAGCACGGGCATGCCGCCTTCACGCAGGGCGCCACCCTCAATGTCGGTCGCGTCGGGCGTCTTGACGCCAGTGTAGGCGTCCGCGGGGTCCTTGGGGCTCTGCACGGTGCCGCTCACGTACGACAGTCGCACGGGGATGTCGAGCTTGCTGGGCGTCGCGCCCGCAGCGTGGTGTGTAGTCGCCATCGTCGAAGGAGACCGGATTCGAGCGTGGACTTGAGTGGCGCGAGGCAAAAGCAGGAATGGAATGAGCGCGGCACCACCGCTCGAACTCGAGGTCGAGCTCGCTAGAGAGAAGCGTTTGCTCAACAAGCGGTACATGTTGCAAGCAGTTCGCCCTGCAACTCAGGACAAACGATCGGACAGGAGCTAGCTAATCTACAGACTAATTCTTGCATTTAGTCTCCAAGCGAGTGATCCCCCCGCGCAACGACGAGTCCGACGTGGTGAGCCATCCGCTGCAACTGCAGCAGGAGGTGGGGATGAGCTAGAGGGCCACAGCAAGGTCTCAGTCTTCGTCGACGATCGCGCGAGGCCAGCGGCAGATGTAAGCGAATGCAAGAACAGCCATGAGCACCATGCTGGAAGAAGGCATTTATTTGTCAGAGCGAAGTGTTCGTACAGCAATGCTGTTTGTGCTTGCTGGGGAGTGATCCTTGCTGATTAATGTTGACAAGTATTGCACCCGGATTAATTCACTCGGCAAGATACAGCTAGCTTGCCACAAGACGCAAGTTGACTGCATGCAGGCTGCAGCTTTCGAGGCGCATCCCCGGCGAGTACAACGTTGTGCAATCACTGTGGACGAACCGCCCCCCAGCTGGAGATATGCTCGGGCTCAGCTCCCGCGGCGCATCCTTCGTTGCGCTTGTCGACCCCGCCCCAACTCTACCGTCCTTTTCAGCAGGACTTTGCGTTTACATGTACGAGATCGGTGCTTCTTCACTCGGCATCGCTTGCGGCAAACGCAGGAATACCTATGATGGATGGCTGACACGTATTATCAAAGAGTTGAGGCCGAGAATAGGCTGCTTTGGCTGTAACTTACCGGTAGATATCATTTGCCTCTCACCGTTTGAAAATCAAAAATCTGATAAAAAAAGATTTCGACTGTTGCGTCTTCATGACTCAGCTTCATCACAAACTTTTCCGCGGCAATTGCTGGCCCAGCAATGCTGGGCAGTTCCATCAACCGAAAAGCGATCCTGATCGCTGATCACGAGTGCAGTTCATACGAAAACCAGCACACTACATAAAGTATTGCCTTACTCATGTCGAGGCTCAACTTGAGCCACCATTACATGTAAATGTATCGTCACGCATGTGCAGCTTCGCAGTGACGCCGCGCGCGTTGCGTTAAATTGGGCGGTGTGAGTGGCTACGCTAGCTCCGGCTTGATGTCACCACAGTGGCTTGATCGCGGCGACTTTGCGTGGGCTGATACATGTACCTCCAACAATGCCGCGTACGTCTACCACACGGTGGCGCCGGCCCGCGCATATAGGCGACTTAATGCATGTACCGCAGCCAGTTTTGCGACGGAGACGCATTGATCCGTCGACATATTAACGCGGATTTCTACTACGAGAAGACCGTATACCGCGACTTTTTACTGTCCGTGCTGTTTAGTGAGTGTACATGTATGTCCAATAGAGGGCGACATCCTATACGTATGCGTTGTTTTTAGTAAATTTGGTCACATCAAAATGCGTTCGATGTCGCAACGGGGTGCATGAAAATCGAAACCACAGCTACACGTACCATTTCAATCTGTCTTGTGCCTCCGCGACACTGTTTAACATGACGAGTTTGTATTGTTCATTTAGGAAATAATTGTTTGTTTATCAAACTAGTTACGAAAATAATTGCTAATGATGTTTGTTTACCATTAGCAATTATTTCGTAACTAATTGTTTTATTTTTGACAGATATTGAAAATTGTACAGTACCCAAAATTGCAGATCAATTATTATGAGCATTGATCACTTCAACATTGACAACTTGATACCTGTAACGAGTAAGATTTATGTTTAAAAAGAGAAACCGTGACTACACCAGCTCGATAAGGACTAGTTGGATGGGAAAGAATAGCGTTGTCCTCTTAGCAGCCAGTGCCGCCAGCAATGACGAGGCACGAGGTGCTGGTGAAGATGGCCATGATGTTGGTCATCACCGACCAGACAATTGCGAAGCTCAGGTAGGCGACCGTGACGCCGCCGATGAGTTTGCTCTTGCCGCCCTTGCGGAGCAGTCGCTGCGTGTCCTCCTTTTGCTTGGGCAGCAAGAAGAGGAAGACCCACGCGAAGATGGTCATAGCGTACATGATGATGATGGTGTATCAGATCCCGGCGGATGGTGTAGTCGTCCTCTTGGACTCGGGCGTTGGTGATGTTGAACGGGGCGTCGATCACGAGAGTCAGCGCTGAAGCGAAGGGTGAAGCAACGTTTGTGACAGTAGTCAGCAGACCATATACTGCTGCTTCGTTGCCCAATCCAGCCAGCTCCACAGTCACGAACGTCGAGATGATCCAGCCGACTCCGGCCGGAAGTTGCACGGCAATGGGAGGGCCGAGCCAGAACCACTGGTTGCGGAAGACGTCCCAGATGACGATCATGGTGATCGTACAGTCGACAATGATCACCACAGCTCCAGTGATGACGATCATCCAGCGCCAGTTCCAGTGCAGTCCCCACTTGGACGTGACCATGATACCCACAGCGAAGAGGAGGTTGCTGAGGATATCACTGATGGTGCTGTTGATGGGAGTGACGCCCACCATGTGATCCTGGACCGGCGAGCTGCCGGTGTACGTGATATCAGCGAAGATGTTGGCGAAGAAGTTGTACGCGATGACCTGGTACACCGCGCGGCTGCAGAGCAATTCCCAGAAGCTGTTGATGTACTCCTTGAAATTCGCGGCCTCTTTCTTCTCTTCCTTGATGTAGTAGTACCAGGTCATGGGGAGCACATGAACCGTGAGGACGGTGACGATGATCATCAACTGGGGGAAGCTCAGCGAGAAGTCGAAGGTGCCGCCATAGTCTTCACCATTGAAGAAGAAGCCCGTCAAAAATTCGCCGACGATCACCATGGCCGTTCGGACCGTGTAAATGACCGATTGTGTGGTTCCACGCTTGGCAAGCGGCTCGCGCTGTGCCAGCTCGACCGTAATACTGTCGGCGCACACGTCAGACATGACGTAACCGACGGCAGCGAAGAACATCAACATCACGTACTTGGCGCCTTCCGACGGAGCGTCATAATTGATGCGAGCTTCAATCTCCGGCGTATAGTCTGAGATGTCGACGTCTCTGTCCGCCGCATTCGTGAAGTATGGCTTGCCAATGGGCATGATACACATGACCAGCAGCATAGCGAAGCAGATACCCCAACCGATCATCATGTACGGCCGGCGACGGTAGCCGCAGATCGGACGACAGTCCGACAAGATACCGTAGAACACCTTGAAGCTCCAGGGCAGCACAACCAGCTGACTCGCAGCGGTGACTTGAGACCCAGAGCAGTTGAGATACTCCTGCATGAACGGGTAGATGGTCTCCGGCAGCAGTCCATACACGAGGCCGACAGCAGCATACTCGAACAGCAGACCGATGTTCTCCTTGCTGGTCAGCACGGGCATGCCGTCTTCACCTCCAGGAGGGAGCGCACCAATGGGCACATGCTCGGGGGTCTTGACGCCGACATAGCTGCCGTCTTCCAGATCCTTCGGCTGCGAGGCACCGCTCACGAACGACAGGCGCTTGGGGACGTCGAGGTCTTGGTTGTTCACGCCTCGACCGCCGGTGAACGTGGTAGGCATGGCGTCTTGGATTGCTTGGCCAGCTGAGTCGAGTCTTTGGAAGTCGTTTGAGGGTCTGCGAGTGAATTGGCAAGTGAGAAGCAAATGCCGCAGCGTATAGCAAGGAGCAGACCACCAGAGAGCAGTGTAGCGCAAACCCCAAGATCATATTTCGACGCCCAAGCCGTGAGACCAGGCCAGAATGGGGATGAGAAGGCTTTCGTCTCCATCCTGAGCGCCCCCGCTCAGGAAAATGGTGAAAGAGTGGCCATGTGCATCCCCCTCCCTCCCCTCTCGTGAAGGGAACTGTCGACGAATAGCTCGGTCAAGCTCAGACAGCAAAACCCGTTCGAATTGATTCAAGAGTTGATGTTACTGGTACAGTACTCGAGTCTCTCATGCATATCTGCTAGTCTGTCGAACGAGCTAAGCTTGCTGTTGATGTAGTGCGTACAAATGCACGGTTCGAAGTGATGGCAACATCCAAGCTGTGTGCATGTACTTGTACCGCTTTCTCTAGGCGCTACGAAATGCAAGGGGTGTACGCTCCTTTTGATCCTTTGTGCCCCCCACAACTGGGCCGAGATATGCCATTGCTTGCACATCATTTCCTCGCAGGGTTGACGTGGTGACGTCAGTGCTGTTGCTCGACTCGTTATCGGGTGTGTACAAGTACACCCCCGCAACTCAATCTATTTATCCTCAACCAAGAGTTTTGTTCACATTATCCACCATAGAACTTCCGCACATAAAGGATTGAACTACATGTACACTCAAGGCTACGTGAATAACGGGGCGTTCCATCCACTCCGTCCACTACTGTAATAACTCAGTTCCTAGCCTAGCAACCAGTGCCGCCGGCAATCATCAGACACGACGTACTGTCGAACATGGCCATGATGTTGGTCATAATGGACCAGATCGTGGCGAAAATGAGGTAGAACGCCGTGATGCCGCCGATGAGCTTGCTGTGGCCGCCCTTGCGCACCAGCTCCTGGGTCTCCGCCTTCTGCGGGGGCAGCAGGAACAGGAAGACCCACGAGAAGATCGTCATGGCGTACATGATGATGATCGTGTACGTGATGTCCATGCGGACGCTGTGGTCGTCAATCTGCACGCGCTCGTTGGTGACGTTGAACGGGCCGTCGATGGCGAGGGTCAGCGACGTGGCAAACGGCTGCGCAACGTTGGAGACCGTCGTGATGAGACCGTAGACCGCAGCCTCGTTGCCGACTTGTGCTAGCTCGACCACACAGAAGGTGGAAATGATCCAGCCGACGCCGTACGGGAGCTGCACTGCAATAGGAGGGCCCAACCAGAACCACTGGTTACGGAAGACGTCCCAGATAACCAAGAGCGAGACCGTGCAGTCCACGACGATCACCACAATACCGGTAGCAACCGTCATCCACCGCCAGTTCCAGTGTAGCCCCCCACTTGGACGTGATCATGATACCGGCCATGAAGAGCAGGTTACTGAGGATGTCGCTCAGCGTGCTGTTGATCGGGGTGACGCCCACCATCTTCGAGGCTACGGGGGAGCTGCCCGTGTACGTGATGTTCGCGAAGATACCACTGAAGAACATGTAGGCGATGATCTGGTACATGGCGCGCGAGCACAGCAGCTTCCAGAAGTTGGTCATGTACTCCTTGAAGTTGGCGGCGCTGGACTTCTCCTCCTTAATGAAGCACCACGTCATGGGGAATACAGGGAGCGTCAAAACGGCCACGATGATCATGAGCTGCGGAAAGCTCAGCGAGAAGTCGAAGTCGCCGCCGTAGTCCTCGCCGTTGAAGAAGAACCCCACGAGGATCTCACCGAAGATGACCATGACTGTGCGGACCGTGTAGATGCAAGACTGCGTCTTGCCGCGCTTGTCGATGGGTTCACGTTGGGCCAGCTCACACATGATACTGTCTGCACAGACGTCCGACAGAACGTAGCCCACGGACGCGAACATCATGATGATGACGTACTTGGCTCCTTGATCCGGTGCGCTGTGGTTGATGCGGGCCTCAATCTCCGGCGTGTAGTCTGCAATCTCGACGTCGCGGTCGGCGGGCACAGTGAAGAACGGCTTGCCGATAGGCATGACGGCCATGATCACCAGCATCGCGAAGCAGATGCCCCAACCGATCAACATATACGGCCGGCGGCGGTAGCCGAAAATGGGCCGGCAGTCGGACAAAATGCCGTAGAAGACCTTGAAACTCCAGGGCAGGACCACGAGCTGACTGGCAGCGGCCACTTGGGCGCCGGAACAGTTGAGGTAGTTCTGCATGAACGGGTAGATCGTCGCGGGGAGCAGACCGTAGACGAGTCCGATGGTCGAGTACTGGAACAGGAGGCCGATATTCTCCCTGCTCGTTAGCACGGGCATGCCGCCTTCACGCAGCGCGCCGCCTTCAATGTCGGCCGGTGTCTTGGAAGGGGCATAGTCGTCATTCTTGCCCTGCGAGGTGCCGCTCACCAGCGACAACCGCTTGGGGATGTCGATATCGTTGAGACTGGGATTGACCGTCATGGTACTGCAGCTAGCCACACGGAGCAGTTCGTGCAGACTGCCGGCGAATTGAGGACTGGCAGCGGGTCACCACAAGGCGGGCATTGAGCTGAGCTGGGCCGAGGTTGCGACCACATGACGCGGGGAGCCGGCTCAAGGAAGTCAACATTTTTGGATTCGAGCGCGAGCTTTGCCGGAATTCTGCTGAGGAATTAAACTGGCTAAGTAGATTGACCCGATTTGTCAAAACGTAAGTAGGTATGTGCCACTCCGTAAGTAGAAAATAAAGAGAAAATAGCACTACAGATTTAGAATCCCATCAGTTCTATTTTCGAGAAGTCGTATTTTTACAGTTATTTTTTACGACTTTTTTTTTACGAGTTGCAATTTTCTACGACTAGTTTTGTTTAACGATTAGTGTTTAAAGACTCATGCTTGGAGCAAGTTGTAGAGTTAACGAGTCGTACAATTTAAGAGTCGTAGGAATTAAAGTGAGGTAGCGTTTTAAGTTTTACGAGACAGTAACACGCGAGAATGTACGACTTTTATTTTAAAGGCGCCGCTGTACACACTAATAGCATTGAAGGCGCATTAAAGGCGTCCCATACGTAGGTTTCGGATGACTATCTTTTGCGCGAGCCCTTTGGGATACGTCGTGTTGGTTACGAAACCACTCTAGCGTTTGCCTCATACAAGACAGGAAAAGCCCCCCATTTAACAATTTCTCTTGTTGTACCGAAGTCAACTCCTCAGCACTCACTGGCACTCGTCGCGGCTCCTCGCTCCACGCCAGCCATGTCCGAACCTCAAGCGGCCACACCAACTTCTGTGTTATCGGTGAACGACGGCTCTGATCAGATTGGGCCCACTCATGGAATTCCTCGTCGCGCTGCTAACGTCGACGACTTCCAACTGGAGGTTGCTCCAACCGCATTGGAAGCAGTGCCAGTTGTCGAAGCGGGACACACGCCTGCGGACCCTGCCGATGGGGCCACGCAAGCTGCGGTGGCGACGCCCGATCACGAGTCTTCCGCGCACGTAACTGCAACTCGTGACGAAAGAGGGGCTACGATTGAGCCGATGACGCCAGAAGAAACGGCGTTGTTCCTGAGCTCGGTCGAAAAAGTCGACGTCACGATTCTTCGCGAGATGGGATTGCTCAGGCGTGAGTTGGAGGTCGGCACTGACCGCTGCGCTTTGGATTCGTTCGGACAAGTCTCCGATCATGGGCGCAACCTGGCGACGGTGGATTTTGAATCGAGGACAGCGTTGCAATCGCGCTGTAGAGAATTCGCTCGTCGGACCGGCTTCTCGCTACGGGTTGGCAACAATAGCTGGCATAAAGAACGACAGGAGGGCAACGCCAAGTACGTGTGCAAGCTGCTGAAAGGCCAACAGCAGTTAACGCGAGGGAGTACACCAAATTGCCCCTTCCATTTTACAGTCTACGGGATTCGCGATCAGTGGAAGATTACCCAGATGTGCCTCGCTCATGATCACTACCGCAACGCAGGCTTTCAAGAGGACACTTTCGTCGAAGGAGAGCTTGCCGACGATACC
>JAIKVE010000552.1:0-18520 GCA_024679115.1 Phytophthora pistaciae | reverse complement strand
TGGTGTAAGACACACCAATGGCTACATACATTTACGATCACCATGACGGGTGGTCCATAGAGAGTTAGGGTTCCTATTGGCTGAAAGCAGCATCTTTTAGCCAATGAGCGATTAGCCAATGAGCGACATGCATAGCATTGGAATTCTGCCAACCAGCCGTTGGCAGATTCCTAACGTAGAATATTACATTTAGAGAAATTCAGAAACATAAAACACAAATAGCAGTTCTCATTTTAACCCAAAAACATTATTTGGATCGTTTATTTAGATTAATCTATACTCGGAGGCCCGAGTATAATTAACCCTAGTATAAACTAAGCTACGCTCCCTCATACACGTGCGCACACGTATAAGCTAAAGTAGTGAGCCAAAGTAGGCCCATTACATGTCCTGCGAAAAATGGTGTCAACGAAGATGATAATTGACGCGAGTCTGCCTGAAACGTCGAAAAATTCGGGAGTGTGTGGCGGCTGTCAACAAGGAAAAATGGTGCAAAAGCTGTTCCCAAGCAACCGCGACAAACGCAAGTACGCGCCTTTCGAACTACTTCATTTCGACCTTTGCGGGCCGATGGAAGAAGATTCGCTTGGTGGTAGCAAGTATTTGCTGTTGATCACCGACGAGGCAAGTGGCTGCATGACCGGATTCTGCTTGCGTGCCAAGTCGGAAAGCGAAGGCTACCTGAAGAAATTTATTTCAAAGGTGGAATCGCAATTCAACGCCAAGGTGAAGTTTGTGCGCCATGATGGAGCCAAAGAATTTGCGACCAACTCGCTCAAGTTGTTTACGATGACCGTGGTATTGACATGCAGCCTACTGTTCGGTACGCGCACCAAACCAACGGCACTGCGGAACGCGCAAACCGTACTATCGTGACCATCGGACGCAGCATGCTTCATCATGCTGGATTGGACAAGTGCTTCTGGGCCGAGGCGGCGATGACTGCGATTTACATCCAGAACCGATTGCCGTCCCCGAAGGTCGCTGGCAAAACTCCGTTCGAGGTCGTGTACAAATCGAAGCCGAGTGTCAAGCACATGCGGATTTTCGGGTGCAGAGCGTACGTCTTGACGCCGAAAGAAAAGCGACGCAAATGGGACCCGAAGGCTCGTGAAGGAATTTTCATGGGCTATGAAGAGCGGTCGAAGGCCTATCGGGTGTATGACATCGAGGCAGGGAAGATTGTGATATCTCGCGATGTCTCTTTCGACGAGACCCGTTTTGGTCCTGCAGTTTACTCGGACGATGAAGTCGACGATACGGTGGGGTACTTCGATGATCTGGACCTTAGCGATGCTGTCCCCGAGATCAAGCAGGTCGGAAAACGCAAACCTCGTACCGACCCTGAAGTGCGCGAAAGTACATGATTGCCGACGTCAAGCGCCAACTGAAGTCGCGGTTTGAGATGACCGACAGTGGCAAGTGCAAATTTATTCTCGGGATCGAAGTTATTGACCACGCGGATGGCAGTGTGACTTTGTGCCAGCGACGCTACATTGACGACATTCTGAAGCGCTTCGGCATGGACAAGTGCAAGCCAGCTGCGAGTCCAGTCCACCTAAGTACCAAGTTGGTAGCGAGCAATGCATCGACGAAGTTGGACGCTCCTTTTCGTGAAGCAGTCGGCGCACTCATGCACTTGATGACTTCGACTCGCCCGGACGTCGCCTTCGCTGTCGGCTACGTTTCGCGCTTCATGGAAAACCCGCAAGTTGAGCACTGGACTGCGGTCAAGCGTATTTTTCGCTACCTTCAAGGCACCAAGTCGCACGGAATTCGTTTTTCGCCCGGAAAGGATGTCGGATTCTGCGGCTACTCTGATGCGGACTGGGCCGGTGACGTCAGCGATCGCAAGTCGACTTCGGGCTATCTCTTCCAAGCCATCGGCGGACCGATTTCGTGGGGTTCCAAGAAGCAGTCAAGTGTGTCGCTGTCTACGAGTGAAGCTGAGTACATTGCACTAAGCTTGGCTATTCAAGAAGGAAAGTGGGTGCACCGACTTCTGTGCGAGATTTTGGTGGCATCCGGCGTGGCGACTCCGGGCTTGAAGATCTTCGAGGACAATCAGTCGTGCATCAAGATGACCAAGAATCCGGTGAATCTTGGCCGCGCGAAGCACATCGACATCAAATACCATCACATCCGCGATGAAGTCAAGCGCGGTGAAGTGATCGTCGAGTACCGTGAAACGGGGACCATGTCAGCGGTCATCTTGACCAAGGCTCTCTCTGGACCTCGCCACAAGGAACTCATCGCCGCACTTGGGGTTCACAAGTGTTCGGATTGAAGGGGCGTGTTGCAGGTAACCGGTTTTACCGGTTAAGCCCAATCCGACGACACGTGATTACTCCGCGATTACTCTGTGATTATTCTGTGGATAGCGTAAGTTGATTAGACGAGTTGGGTGATTGGATGACCATGATTGGATGAGCAGTTTGATTAGATGAGCCGGTAGCATTAACGTTCCAAATGAACTCTCACTTCCAAACATTCCATCTTCTCAACAAGTGTTCAACAACTTCAGGGCCAAGTCCGCTCGACCTTTTTCAAGAGGCTACACTATCTAATTTTACACCATCGGCAGCTTTTATAGTATCAACAGATTCCGCTGGAGCCAGCAACAATCATAATACAGGTGTCTTCTCTATCTATCAGAGAGGAATGCAGAATTCAAACAGATGGCGTGAACGTCGAACGAATAAAAATTGATTTGTTTGGTCGATTTCTCGAGCACGATTGGTGATGGTAATTGGAATTTTCTTAGAGGCAGCAGTCTAGATGGTACCATCAGATTTGGTTCAACTCTAATAGCGAAGCATTGTGCCTCTCTCACTTGGAATAATCAAACTAGTAGAAGAGCTTATCTTCCTTTCTCGATTTGCGGCACGAGCAAGGATCTCACTGTTCAAGTGAGTGATAGAATTGGTGCCAGAACAGCGCCATCATCGACAGTATTTGACGTCATAGGCGATGCAGCGCTGCTTAAAGAGTCATATCAACGACTCGCTTAGTTCAGAAACAATTACGCGATTTGAATCGCTCTAGAGCTCCAAGCATCTAATTGGCAACGGGCTCAGGAGCTGTATGGATGGGAACTCAGTCTACGGATCCGCTACGCCTGGGTGTCAATAATTCGACGGTTGTGTATTAAACCGCTCTAATAGAGTTGGCGTGAATGTGACTAGCCCGGGTGACTCGTAGCCTGCAAGTTGGCTGGCTGTTAAAAAGCAGAAAGGGCTGGTTACAGTGCGCCGTCACAGAGTACTCACAGTTTGTTTATTCATTCCAGCATCAACCTCATGGCTGCCACGGAGCCGGTCACTGGCATCATCAAGTTGATTGGCAATCCGCTTGAAAATGACAGTGACGACACCATACGTGCCTACCTAACGGTCTTCACAGCTAAGGAGCTTCATCGCGCCTGTAAATTTGCCAACGTGAAAGTTCGGTCCAAGAACGCCAACCTCGACAACAAGAACGGCTATGAAAACGTGCTCGTACAGATCGCAACGCGACAGCGATGAAGCAACACGTGACGATCGCGACAAACGGGGGCAGGCTGCTGCCAAGCGTGTGCGTGTCGGTCTCGCGTCTGCGGGCTGTAGTTTGTCGATGAAATTTGCCATCCCAAAAGAGCATCGTTTGGTACGCAGACAGTGTACCCAAACCTCGGTACATTGGTGTGAGCCACGCCACTCGTTTGTCAAGCCGGCAGCAGATGCCCGCAGCGGTCCTCTTCTTCCGGCGTCTGGGGCCGCTGGCGGCGCAGCGCAGGATTATGGCGTAAGGCCGGTCCGCCCTAAACGGCGCTGCTACCTACTACCGCCGACCTCTCCGCATGTCAGATGGCAGGATTTTCCCGTAGGGCCGGTTCACTAGCGAAATGTGCATGCTGAGCGGCCGTATTCGCTACAACAGACACTGTAAATTCAGCGAATTACCACGCATCTCCACCTGCTATTATCCAATAGAAAGCAGTATATAGTCCTGTGCGCTATGTCATCCCCGCCACTGATACCTCCTGCTTGCCTTCTTGGCGTTAGACGCCGAATCGCAGACAGCGAGCAAGGGCCTGGCCACCACTTTCCTCGCCCGCGACGGCATCATCATGTTCCACGTGATGCTGCCCTCGTTCAAGAGCGGCACGTCGTCGAACAGCTTGAAGACTTCGGGCGACGGCTCCAGCAGCGAGATCACCACAGTGGCGTTAAAGTTGTGCGCCGCGTTCTTCACGGATTTGCAGATGTCGTACGTGGCGGCGCTGTCAAGATCCGTGCTGATCTCGTCCAGCAGCTGCAGACGCTTCATGCCGAACATCGTCTTGCCCGTCGTGACGCGCTTGCCCTCACCACCGGACACGGTTCGGAGCATGGCGGTATCCACGACCGTGTCCTTAGGCCGAGCTCCTTGACCGTCAAGTCCGCGGTGCACTTGTGGTGCGCGTTCAGCACTTCGACGGCGTGCGCGTGGTACTCGGGCGAGCAGGTCTTGATGACCTGCATGACCCAGGGCTCCATCTCCGTGTCGGCGGAGAAGCAGTGCGCGAACACGAACGTCTCGAGTACACCTCGTCTTGCTGTGACTCAGAGTGCTCCAGAGGATCAAATCACCCTGAGAATTAACCCACTACCAACATGAACATGTGCGGGAAGCCGCTAAACCCGCCAAAGTACGTGGACTAGTGGAGATACACGTGCGTCTGTGATGTAGTAGATTTGAAAACCAGAGTGCCGCACAGAAGCCCAGAGTGCCGCATGTTCACCCAGAGTTCACCCCCCTAAGTGCAGGTGATTCAGAGTTTCAAGATGATTCTCTGGGTTTGGACCATGGATCCAGACTCTCTGTAGTGAAGTGTTTGCCAAGCCAACATCCAAGAATCCCCACAGATCCCCAAGATTACTCAAAGTCCCCCAGGATTTCAGAAGACGACCCTAAGCGGCACATGATTTTCTGGGTTTTGAGTCAGTTAGGAGCCAGTCTGCAATCAAAGTGATGCGTGACCTTGGAGAGCCGTTAAAGATGTGCAGACTGGATACCTTCGAGGAGTCGAGAGGGAGTTCTGCACCATACTGAACCAAGCCCAAGGACCCACATTTGGCACTTTCGACGCCTTGCAATCACAAGCCGACCGAGAAGTCTGGACCACTGAACCCAAGGTATACTCAAGATAAGACATTTGACCTCAAGCATAGTGAACAGAAGATATTTAGATATTTGCCCAATGAAGAATGCAGAATAAGAAGAGAAGTAAGAGAGAGAGAGAAATAGCTGCTAAATGACAGAGATCAATTTCCCCTGTACTGTGCATGTGACTTCGGCCAAGCCTGCCGACGGAAATCCGGAGGACCCGAGACTACGACCGCGAGACGCTAAGGGCACATCAACGGCGAAGGGCAGCCGTCTGTGTGGACTCCACCAAAGTCAAGTCCAGTTACGTGGGGACCAGCGACGGCCTTGAGCTTCCTGAGGTGATCCATCTATTCCATTTCCTAGTTGGGTTACTTGCTGTGCTCGTGGTAGCCCATTTCATATTATTCCGGAGGTATTCTGGGTGCTAGGTAGTAGTTGCCTCCAGGATTTTGTGTTGACTCCTTGTGTGAAGGAAAGATTACTGATAGTAATTTTATTTTTTCTCCTGTATTGGGGGGGGTGTGGGGGGGGGGGGGGAGCGTTTGTGTGAGTCTAAGGGCAGCTAGGCCCCTAAATTTTGAACTCGAGTAAGCCTAAGGTAAGTGTGACCCACCGTCCAAGGATCCAAAAGAATAAGTGACACCTAGTTGTAGTGTTTGTATACTCTGTATTTGTTGGTTTTATCAAGCTAGGAAGGCATTTGGGTAAGGTGTCTTCTGAGTTCCATGTCCCAGTGCTGACTGAATTCCTGGACACTGAATTCGTGATATTCGGGGTTTCAGGTGATCTGATTCTCTGGGTTCGCCTTTAGTGTGAAGGTACGCTCTGGATTAGACGTAAACTCCCGCACTTCTTCAAGGCTACATTTATTATAGGTGGAGTGTCGTTCAGTCGAAGCCAAACGAGCCGACAGGAATTAAACAAGCTATCCACGTCAACCAAGGAGGGTGATTTCTGGGTTAAAAACTTTGCAGCTGCGAATCCCTGGATCTATCTCCTTGCTGTTGACACTCAAAGTCGATTCTCTGGGTCTACGCCTAAGGAACATCTTGGGCTGCGCTATACAAAACCCCCTCGGTGATAAAGGTTTTATCGACGTAGCCTCATAGATCTGAGAGTCCAGTTCCGACGACTCTTCCCGCAGGATGGACTCGCCCGCCTTCTGGTCTCGAGCAGCGTCATCGGTCTGCCGCTTGGATTCTTGTATGTCCCCAAGCTCGTGATCGATAACAAAGAGTTTGGCAAAATCATTGGAGTTCCAGTATTAACAACCCCGCCGCAGAGTTTGTACACTATTCAGTCTGTACTCTCTCCGATTCCGCCGGTGATCAACCCTGTATCGAGTTATCAGCTACGATACTCGCTAGTATCAAATCCGAATTGCACTCCCGACGATACTTTAACGACGTTCAATACCGCCGGTACGAGTATCGGTCAGCTAGTGCCGAGTCTGTTCTGTTGGATCGATGTACTAAACGGATCGTAACCTAGCATCACTCTCACTATCGTTGATCAAAATGGCCAGTTTGACAAGCTCAACAATACCAATGCGCTGATATCAATAATCATCAGACAAAAAGCAATTTTGCTGTGGTATTTTTTTATTAGAACTAAATCAATCTAAAACTGCGTCCAGAAGGTCTTCATACTGCCTCCATTCTTACGCATCGCGCGGAGTCGAGCCATCTTTGCTTTCATCTCCGGCGGGCCCTTTGTAGCACAGCCACGGCGGGTGGGTTTTAGCCTTAGCAAAGCCAATGCCTGTAAATTTCTATAGAGCACCACGAGTAACACCTACGAGAGCAGGATCTTTGCCATACGAAGCAACATATACCGATCGGCCGTAGCCGATAGAGCCGGTTAGTAATAGGTTGCCAAAACAAATTCATTGTACATCGTTTATGGTATAGTTATTCAAGGATTTAAAATTGTAGAAATTAAATAACATCGATATCGAGATCAAGAAGCTTATTGAACAAATCCATTTTTCCATGCTGCTTGGTGTACAACCATAGCAGACAGAAGATGCCGCAGCATTCGTCTGAAGAGCCTTGGATTTACTTATCATAACTATTGCAGGTTGCCCAATATTGTCGGCGGAAAAACACAAGTTGAATCAAAATAACTACCATCGTACACTGCCCCACTCCAGGGCTCGTACGCAATAATAGAAGATGAGAACCCTTCTGCAGGAGTGGGGACTTGATCTTGAAAAGCACGTTCATGCCATTAATTTTGACTCCGATGCGCTTTGCTAGCTCTAGTAGATCGTTGTCAGATGTAATACCTTTCACGTATTCCATTCAATTAATTTTTGACAATATCATTTAACATATATTTGTAACAAAGTCTGATACTACTTAGCTGGCAGACGCTTACCTACTACAATCGGCACTTAAGGCCAAATCATCTATCGATGTTTCGAAGAAAACCGTCAGCGTTATCTTGATAGCACCCGTTGATTCGGTAGAATCAATGATTAGCGGAGTAACCAACAGACGGCTAAAGTATCAATCGTTCTCAGCTCCCGGCTCATGCGCTTGAGAAACCGTTCCGTCCAACTTACCGCGACACTTAAGCTGAGTGTTCGAGTATTCATCGCCGGACGAGTGAGCCGCTCCTGAAAAGTTTATCGAGTACCACGAATCAGGGTATAGATGCATGTCAGCGCCATGCTTAGCCACCTCGTCCTGACAGAGTTCAGTCTCGCACGTAGGTCGTTCCAGAAGCCCTCCGGAACGACTGCTACTAAGCTGATCTGTATCCAAAATGGCAAGAGTGCTTTTCAAGACAGCGTTGTCGGACTAACCAAGAAGCTCAGTTGTTGGTTTGGCATGCTCAAGATTCATTTGGTTGATCTGCACCAAATTTCAAGGAGCTCAACTTCCAGGTACAGATTGGTATTTTTAATGAGTTTAATACCAACATGCCTCAGCGCATTCTCGTTGCTGACTGGTCGCGCCTTTCCAAGTAGGACGTCCCCCAGTCGATTCAGATCTCCGAATCGAACGCCTCTGGCGCCTGCATGGATATTCTCGCTCTAATCGTGCGCGAACTTGAGGTCGACCGTCTTACGGGAGATGTGCATCGGACAAACTGAGCACTTCTCATGGAAAGGGGTCAGCTCAAATTAATTGATAAGATGGACAAACTATCTGTGGACGCTACCAAATATGCATTAACTCTCTCTATAGGTAGATTTAAGAAAACTTATCTTTATCAGACGTAAATCCCATCGCAATAAACGAACAGTTATTACACCCTCTCATTGCGCAACTTCGAACATTTTATCTTGATTAAAGTATTGGTCACCCTTTTAGAGCAACTTGGTGGCATAAAGCCGGACTCACATATCTCGACCTCTACATAATTTATAATTAGAAACGAATTTAGAGAAACACTTTATGTCGACGAAATGCCAATTTAGGCGTCCAGTCCATCAATATAACAACGGTACTTGCTTTTCAGAAGATACAGCGGTCGTACGATCTACAGCGTATTCGCATAGGATCTTTCTTATTGCAGCTGGCTTGCTTCTAAGCGCATATTCTGCGAGGAATCGGAGATCGGCACGGATTCTGGACCCAATTGGAATATGAACACTGCGAATGTAGAGGCGGATTCCTCATGGAACAGTAGGTGCCCGTTGAGGCCTAGAACCCACGATAACGGTCGATCAACACACTAACTGAATAATAAGTCAAGCTTGTGAATTCTTGTAAGACCACTTCAATTTTTTTTCCAAAAAATAAGTCAATCGACTCATCAAAATTGTTTAGCATGCCTCGAAGAACTGTTCGATATCGTCAAACATCTGCATGGCGGCTCGATTCTTTGCGATTGTCTGTCCAGTGTACAGCACTTGTGTGATCGTTGGTGATGGTTCGTGCCCGATTTGGCCGAGTGTGGCCATTAAGTGGCCATTAGTTCTTTATCGATTTCAAGGATTAAACAATCCGTAGTAAGTGTTATAGCTTGTGTGCCCATGTGGTGTCTTTTTCTTTTCTTTTATCAGAAAAATTTATTGTATAAAGTAGTAGTAGTAGTATATGAGACTGCTTCGAACAAAATGATACTAAGCCACCATTTAGTGTTATCGAGATAATCGCGTTTAAAGTTGAGCAATCAAATTTCGTACCTAATCGGACATCAAAAAAGAAAAGTCAAAATCACTCATAGGAACCGGAAAACACTCTAATTCGATTGCATTTAACTTGAGCTTTCCTATAATATACAGTATGCAAAATTTGAGCAAATATTGAGGCCACACGCCCCCAAATAAAATGCGGGATTTGGTCATCCAGAAATGGAGATATTTTTTTCAGACCGATGCCACTCCTCGAGTTCTTAACATTTTTCAACGCTCAATAGCTTAAAAGACGCACAAGCCACGGCTCTGTGGAATGGTATGCTTAAATCGCGATTCGTACTTTGGTTGATTAGTATTTTGTTGTTCGACACGGTCTCATATATATATTACTACCATAGAATACAGTAAGTAGGAAATGGTAACTGAATTCATTTCCCTCTTGGCCATTGGCCATTTTCTCAGTCTTTATATTGTGCCTTTCACCTTTTTGGCGGGTGAGCTGTTAATTCAGGCGGAATTAGATTCATAAAAGGACGAGCAACACTCATTTAATGCTGAGATTGTGAGTGCTTCCCCTAACTCCCGCGATCAGCATTTGCGAGCCAATCGACGGAGATACGAGCGGAATGGCATGGATTGGCGGGTAGCAAACCGCCAATCGCTCTGTTTCCGTCTAACTCAGGCTGGATTAGCTTATTCCGCCTACTCAGCCTTACCATCGCCGATCTTAATTCGGCTGCGGTGGGGACGACCAAGAATTACAATGGGAATTAGTTAACTTAGGGCATAATTAGGGTCGAGAAGGGATTACAATTATGCCAGAATTATTGCCGCTTGCAAATACTTTGTCCTCTAAAATAGACCTCTAAAATAGACCTCTAAAATAGACCTCTAAAATAGACCACGCCTGTCTCTTAATACGAGTGGACACGAGATAGGCGAGGGCTGTTTTGGCTTTGTGCTTTGGTGGAGGCCGCTTTTACGCCCAGAAACTCGGTTTGGCCTGTCTAGAATGGCATTTTTGCTTTTCCAAGCCGCAGAAAAGCGTTTTGGTCGGGAAAACAGAGCCCCAAGCTTGGATGTTAGACCGCACTGGCGAGATATATAAATCAGACCTAGGTCTTAATTAAGAGCTGGCTGGATTAAAATCGAGATTATTAACGAGATAATAAGCACGCGCTGGCCAAAATATCTGCAAACGGCAATATCACGGCAGTATAAATAAAAGGCACAATACCTAATACTACTCACACCCTCTGTACAAGGCTTTGATACCGTGTTCTGAGTGGCCATTTATGCGGCCAGTTGGGCACGTCGCATGTGAAGCCATCTCATGTGATCTCGTCGCATTGTTTACTGGCCATTTTTTATCCCTGGATATCTGAGCTACAGTGTCACGGGGTTACACGAGAGTTACCCGAAGGGCTACGAAGTGGTTACACACTGTCTAACCTATTTCAGTAGGAGAATCAGTACACGGCTTGAGAGCCACTGATTATGCATATGACTAGGGTTCATTATGCTAGATAGTGAACCAGATACATTTACACCGTAGGCGGCTTGGCCGCGCTAAAGAGAAATACATTCAATTTGAGATTCACACAGTTAAGAGTTAAGGGTTGAGTCTTGGAGTCCATAAGGTGTACGGACTCGTACGTTCTGGTATTAGAACGGGCTATCTTAAGCTGAGACTCTGTGAGTCTGTTACGTCTTCCTCTGACGCTAAAGCTACGGCAGCCCCGCTGCACTTGGTAGCACTTGTAGTCAATCCGACACCTGAGTCTTTATATACTGACCCTCTGTGGAGAATGGAGCAGTTCGCTCACTTATTCCCGAACCAGCAGGATGCGCTTAAAAAGCTTATGGCCTTGCTGGGCGTGACGCAACTTGCGCAGCAAGGCCCCGACGCGGTGAACGCGCGTCTCGAGGCGTTTTCAATCTACGAGAATCCTCTTCTAGATCACCTCCAGCAGAGGATGGCGACTGCCGCGGCGCCCCAAGCGACCCCTTCGTCGTCTGACGCGGGAACAAGATCCAAGCCGCCTATGTTAAGCGTGAAGACCTTTGAAGGCAAGGAGGGTTAAAGCTTGATGCTTTGGACCCGTGAGGTTGAAATAGCTATGAGCTCAGCTCTACTCCGGACGGAGTCGCATCGGGTGGCACTAGCTATCTCGAAGATCGGTGGGCGAGCGAGAGAGTGGGCACTAACGTCCGGGACGTCGGTCGAGGTGGCCTTCCCGACGTGGGACCAGCTGAAACAGCAATTGTCCCGAGTGTTCGCTCCGCCTAACGAGGCGTATCGCGTGCGCTCACGCTTCCTGGCTACTCGGCAGGGCAAGAAGGAGCTGGTGGACTATGTCCAAGAGCTGGAAACTCTCAGTGCAGGAATGTCTGCTGACCCGTATCGTCACGGTGTTCATGGAAGGCCTTGGTACTGGTGTTGCCAGGAGGGGGGTGTTCCGAACTCACCCGAGATCTTTTGAAGAGGCGGTGAGCGTCGCATTGAATACGGAGCATAAGTTCAACCCTAGACAAGGGGCTTTGCCCGGATGAAGATCGTGGATAGGCACGTAGTCCACTGAGTGGAGCCTGCGGATCATACAGCGCTTCGCTGAGTGTCGGTAATGACACCGGAGCTCCTCTGGAGCTGAATGAGGTGGTGACACCTGGCGTCAAGAGACAAGCAAAATCACGGGGCTCTTCAGGATGGACAGTGTCCATGAAAAGGAGGCAGCGCCGCAAAGCGCTGGTTGCGAGGCGCAAGGCGTCTGCGATCTCACGAGTCGAGAAGAGTGTGGCGAGCGACAAGGCTCCACGCGAGAGCGAACAGCTCTATACACTCGTGAATGGAGTGACGGGCGACGTCGACGGAGGCATTAACCTCGATGACTTACCCTCACTATCTGCTCTCCTAGAGCTGGACGAGATGTCCTTGGCCGAATTCGGCGAAGCCTTAAAGACTGGAGACTTGGCCGAGGTGGTGGTCATATGTCTTGAAGAACAGTTGAGCTCGTCGTCGCTTCTGGATGAAGCTGTCCTAGAGGACACCAAGAAGGCGCAGAATGCGCGGAGAGGATCGGCGATCTGGAAGGACCCGTCGGATTCCTTGTATCAAGTGGTAAGGGATTACCAGGACGTGGTCTCGAAGGAGCCGCCCTCGGGGGTACCTCCGGATCGAGGTGTTCGACATGAAATCGATCTAATTTCGGGAACGAAGTACTGCGTGACGAGGCAGTGGCCCTTACCGAAGGAGCAGTGTGACGTCGTTGACGCGTTCTTCCGTGCGAAGCACGAGGTGGGTATGGTGCGTGAGAATAAGCCTCTACACTCAACGCCGACGTTATGTGTCCGAGAGCTGAATGGCAGGTGACGTATCGTGCATGCTTTTAACAAGATGAATGCCGCAACCATTCCGGCGCAGACGCCAACCCCTCGGAAGGATGCTCTTCAGAACAACATGGCTGGGTGTACGATGTACAGTGCGCTCGACTTGGTCGATAGATATTACCAATTGTTCATGAGGACGAGCGACATTCCTCTCACTGCGGTGTGTACTTCGAGCGGCATGCTCTGAGAGTGGTTAGTGATGCCCCAAGGGCTGTCGAACGCGCCAGGGACGTTTAATCGTCTGGTGACGCAGCTCTTCAGACTCCATCGGGCGTACGCGCAGACGTACTTCGATGACATCTTTGTCCACAGTCGTGCGGAGCACGGAAAGACTGATGTGGCGAACCATGTGGAGCACCTGCGTGCTGTGCTTGAGTGCATGCGTCAAAACAAGTTGTACGCCAACATTGACAAATGCATCTTCGGAGCGGAAGAGATCCCTTCTTAGGGTGCTTCATCGGGAAGCGTGGCCTGAGGGCCGATCCGGTCAATGTCAAGGCCATTGTTGACTAGACGGTTCCCAAGAACCAGAAGGATCTTCGTAAGTGGCTTGGCTTGGTCAATTACTTGCACAAGTACAGCGAGAACTACGCTGAGATGGCTCGGCCACTCTCCAATCTCCTGAAGATGCGTTTGCGGCTATTAAGGACAGTCTCCTTCATGCGCCTATTCTGGCTTTGCCAGACCCCGCTCATCCGTTTAGTGTCGCCTGTGACGCCTCGGACTTAAGTTCAGGGTTCACCTGTTAGGCTCTCAGCCGTTCGTGATTTACACGGATCATGCGTCGTTACGCACTGCGACTCAGTCGCCTCCCCTCTCGCAAAGAAAGGCCTGTTGGCTGTCTTTCTTTGCGGAGTACAACTTCGAGATGAAGTACAAGCCTGGCAGGCAGAATGTCCTTGCGGACGCGCTGTCGCGCAGGCCGGACTATGAGCTGGCTCATGTAACGACCGTGACTTCGTCATTACCGGATCTGATCCGAATGGCTTATGCCAAGGACGACACTTGTGTCACGTTGCTGAAGGCTCTGGGGAGCAAGGAGTCTCAAGACTCGGACATGGAAATGTCTGCGCGGCTGTGCGCGCGGCTACACCGTTATTTCCTCGATTGTGGCCTGTTGTTCTACAATACTGGCCCCGGGGATACGCCCCGCGTGGTCATCCCTCATGATGAGGATCTGAAGTACCGCATCCTCTATGAGGCACACGACACGCCGCTGGCCGGTCATCTTTGCCGTGAGAAGACCTACAGCTCGGTGAGCACGCACTACTGGTGAACAAAGATGTACAAGTGGACGAGCACTTATGTTGCGCACGTGCGAGACGTGTCAGCGAGTGAAGTCGTCACCTCATGCTGCAGCGCCGTTGGCCAGCTTGCCTGTCCCTTCAGGCTGCTGGCAATCCATGAAAATGGACTTTGTGTTTGGCGTGCCGGCGGACGCGGCGGGCAACACGGGAGTCGTGGTCTTCGTTGACCGACTGAGCAAGATGGCTCACGTTGCGGCTGTGCCGGATACCATTGATGGTAAAGGTACAGCAACGCTGTTCTTGGACCGAGTGTTTCGACAACACGGACTCCCTGAGCCGATTGTCTCGGACCCAGACCCCCGCTTCACGGGCAATGTCTGGAGCGCGGTCTTTGCGGTGCTTGGCACCAAGCTAGACATGTCCACGGTGGACTATCCGCAGACCGATGGTCAGACAGAGCGTGTGAATCGCGTCGTCGAGGACGTGCTCCGCAGCATTTGCGCCGAGACGCCGAAGCGTTGGAGCGCCATGCTGCCACTCGTTGAGTTTGAGTTGAACAACGCCGTGCACGCCTCAACGGGCTACACGCCGCTCTACGTGAGCAGCTTGTCTCATCCCCGCGTCCCGCTGACGCCGCCACGTGGTGGCCTCGGGCTTGGTGGGGGAGGAGAAGCCGATTCAGCTGATCGGCTAGCCGATGTCAGCCCGGCTACTGTTCGTAAACAGGTTGACGCTTTCTTGTCGACGCGTCTGAGCGTCTTACGATATGTGCGTGACGCAATGGCTGAGAGCCAAGACAAGCAAAAGAAACATGGAGATGCCAAGGGTAGAGGCAATGTTGATGTTATGAGGTCGGGGACCTGGTGCTGCTTAACGCTAAGAACCTACCCACGCAGTGTCCGCCGTCCTCAAAACGAAGTTGCGCCCGCGCTTCATCGGACCTTTCAAGGTCGGGTTGACCTTGACGCACAGCCTGCTGACGCTGTAGCTCCAAGAAATCTCGAGCGTGTCGCTCTTCGCGATCGCGGAAGTAGTTCATCCACCCGTTCAGACGGACGAAGGCCTCCTCGAAGTCGGTCCCAGACACCCCGGGGCACACCAAGCCACTCCACGCGCTCGGCGAGCTCGTCGAGATCAGTCCGACAACGCGCCAGACGCGCATCAATGTCGTGGACGTGGTCCCGCTGGAGTTCCGCCTGTTGCCGCACCTCCACGAGCTCATCCTGAGTCGCGAAGGGTCCCACCACGGCCTCCGCCGGCTCTGCTCGACGAGCAAGGGAACCTTCACTACCATGTGGAGCGCCTTCTGGCGAAGCAGCGGTGCCGGGGTCAAAACCAGTATCTGGTGAAATGGCGAGGGTACCCTCACTCCGAGAACTCATGGGAGTTTGAGGTACCCCTCCGCCAAGCCTGCCCAGACGTCGTGGATGCTTAGGATCAGCTTGATCACCAGCGCCCGCCCCGAGGGCTAGAGGCCGGCACGCCGGCCGTCCCGCGCTTCCCGGCAATAAGCTGGGGAGCTGCTGGGTCAGCCACATTGCTCCGAGGCTGACCCTGAGCCACAGCGCTCACTCCCTTGCGGAGAGGACTGGCTGAAGTGCTCGAAGGAGTGAAGCGCGCAGCGCTAAACTGAGTCTGCGGCTGAGCGATTGCCTAGAAGCTGCGCTTGTCTCGGATCTTTGCAAAGTCGAAGCGGAGCTTACGTTCGATACGAACATCCACTTCACTGAAGCTGGCTCGGAGAGCTTCCAGGTAGCTGAGCTTCCGGCTGTGCTCGGTCCAATTCTTGAACTGATCTTCGTACTCAATCGAGTCTTCCCCCGGGCTGAGTACCACCGGGTACGTCCGCACGGTGGACACGGATTTCTGCTGGGCTTGCGGCCGCAACCGCTCGCGATTCTCCGCGACAGTCGTAGACTGTGGAGTGAGGAGTCGCTCTCGCAGAGACGTACGCAGCGCGAGCTGCTCCGGAGTACGGGCCGGGGACCTAATGGTGTGCAGCGCGAGCCACTGCAAGAACGCCTGGCGACACGCCTCCGCAGGGTCACGGGGCCGGAAGCCATAGTCGGCAGTGCTGGGATTCGGCAGAGACCGCAACTCAGGGCGCTGGGAGCGCATGGGAGCCATCTGCGCCGAAACCTGCTCGGACTGAGCTTCGGCCAAGGGATTGGAGATGACGGGGCCCAGGGGCGCGTTGTAACAGGGTTACACGCACAAGTGGCTACAGTCACTTGTAACTCTAACAGACACGACGTCTGTTAGATGTTCGAAAGACTTTCTCGACCTTGGTGTAAGACACACCAATGGCTACATACATTTACGATCACCATGACGGGTGGTCCATAGAGAGTTAGGGTTCCTATTGGCTGAAAGCAGCATCTTTTAGCCAATGAGCGATATGCATAGCATTGGAATTCTGCCAACCAGCCGTTGGCAGATTCCTAACTTAGAATATTACATTTAGAGGAATTCAGAAACATAAAATGCAAATAGCAGTTCCATTTTAACCCAAAAACATTATTTGGATCGTTTATTTAGATTAATCTATACTCGGAGGCCCGAGTATAATTAACTCTAGTATAAACTAAGCTACGCTTCCTCGCACACGTGTAAGCTAAAGTAGTGAGCCAAAGTAGGCCCATTACACCTGGTGCACTTTGTAGTCCGTCCAACGACCGACTAGTTGAGTTCGTACGTCACCGCACGAACGCGGAGCAGAGAACCTTCCCATGGATACTAAGGTGCCCATGGAAAGCTCCACCACGCCTGCAACTCATGTTGCACGCGCTGACTGTCCCCATCTGTCGGATCCAGAGTGGGAGGCCCTCCAACGACTGTCAACAGTCATTGGTGAGGCGGCTGTAGCTACGATGCTGCGTACGCTAACGCCAACAGAGCAACATGGTGTTGCTCTGGGTTTCATCTTGAAGGAGCAGCGCGATGCTGCTGCCACTACCGCAGTGCCGTCCGGGACGACACCGCGTGCGCAATCGCTGAAGCTCAATGCGAGTACCTATGTCGGAAGAGAGGGCGAGCCTCTCCTCCGTTGGCTTGTCGAACTCGACACTGCCATTGCGGCTCGACGTATTGTCGACCCGTTGTCGAAGGTCGCGTTCGCCATGTCATGCCTTGGCGGACGTGCAAGAAGTTGGGCGTACGGACGCCGACTCTCGGATCCTACGTGCTTTAGCACGTACGAGGGTTTCAAGGAGGAGCTCAGACAAGCGTTTGAGCCCCCGCAAAATGAGTTTCGGTCGAGGGCAGAGTTCCTCGACCTACAGCAGGGTAAGCATGATGTTCATGCTTACGCTCAGAGAGCACGGTATTTGGTCTCGAACATTGTGACCAACCCGATCGACGAGGCGACCAAGGTCGTCACGTTCATGAAAGGACTTAAAGATGGACCTGTGAAGACCTATCTCTTCCGTGAGTACCCGAGTACTCTCGAAGCAGCCATTACTCTTGCAATGCAGGAGGAGTTTAGCCTGCGGCAGGCTAAACTACATGCACATGTGCCGAGGCCACAGCCACGCCCGGTAGTGAGGACGGGAGGTCCGGAACCCATGGACCTCTCGAGTGCTGCAACTGCTTGACCCCAGCAGTCGCAAGGAACCAATGTGCGATGCTACCGTTGCGGTAGAGTCGGTCACTTTGCTCGAGAGTGCACGGCCCCCGTGCACCAACAGGGTGGCTATCGCGGCGGTGCCCGGCACCGCCGCAACCAAACAAAAAACGCTGGACGCCAGTAGGCGCGGGGCGCCCTACTGGTAATGCGGTTCCGCGTGTCGATCTTGGACACGCGACACTGAGGACTGCAGCCCCCAGTGAGGACCATTCTCACTGCAAGAACCAAGATGACAAGCCTGACCTTGTCATCCTGAATGTAGACTCGATGAGAGCAAGTGGCTCTCTTCGTGCTTTGGTAGATGCTGGCGCGTCGAAGAACTTTGTTCGACTGCGAAGTCTATCAAGGCTTGACTTCGAGGATTTAAAGATACCTCGAAGTATGTTGGAGGTACGACTGGCAACGGGTGTCGTCGTGAAAACCGAGAAGCGCATGGTACGCGTGCGCTTCACGTATGAAGATCGAGCGTTTGTCGAAACCTTTATCGTCCTGGATCTGGACGATAAGTTGTTTGACATTGTGTTGGGCATGCCGTGGCTTGCACGGCATGATCCGGTCATCGATTGGGAGAAGCGCACTCTCATGCGCTTCGGTCGCGACAGCGGAACAGTGAGCGATGGCCCTGTTGCCGCAACGCACGCACCGACAGGTGCGCGCGACTCCCCAGTCGAGACAGCGCCTAATGCAGCTGTCCCGGAGCACCCTGGACGCGCGCGAGCACGCGCGCAAGAACTGCTAGCGTCGGCGTCGCCGCCGACGGCTAATGACGGAAATGTGTTGACCTCGGAGGTCAACACTCACTTTTCAGCGAATCGAAAAAGGTCTCCGGCCTCGAGAGGCGCGGATGACACAGGCAAGTCATACGCCTCAGCCGTGGAGGCTGACGCGAATCTGATTGGATCAGGTCTGGCCAATAATGTGGGCCAAGGTGACGGAACACCGTCGACTCCGGGAGTCGATGGATTGGATGAGTTTGATTCGTCGGCTCGGGGAGCCGACGCACCCTCCGTATTGGGGGTCTCCGCCAATGGAAGGCGTCGA
>JAIKVE010000551.1:0-18522 GCA_024679115.1 Phytophthora pistaciae | reverse complement strand
AGGCATTCCGGCTGATTTACATACAAATCGGTTGAGAGACCGATTAAGCTGAGGGCTCTGGTTGCTAATCGCCATAATAAAATAGAGTCTTAAATAGAGAAGCGAAAGCTTAATACGAGTTGATTCTGTCTAAATAGGAGTTTGCTCACATAAAAAGCCGAACATCTGGCTGATTTAGATATGGATTAGACATTCCGGCCGGTTTTCACAATATATATATATATATATATATATATTTAAATGTGGCGCGACCAGGAATGTGAGGAAAGAACTGGGCTGATAGGCAATCATTAAACAAAGTAGGGTGAGATCGAAGTTTGAATCTACTTCGTGTTTACTTCTTCGAATAGTCCGATCTCGGGGCCTGAGCCGTCGTCAGTGTGGAAAGTTTCACGCCATCATAGACTACAACCGAATGGAAGAATTTCCCTTTAACAGGAGATCCCGCTAAGAAGGGAACAAAAAGAGCCCAAAACGGTGAAAGTCGAAAAAAAAACTAATTGCGGCTTTAGTGATGCATGCATGCAACTGGTGTCGTTCGCCAGTTCGCTATCTCAAACTAAACACTATGCTATTTTAATGTAAGCTAGCTGTGCTATCTGGCGACCACAGGCGCTGCAACAACGCGCCTTGAGTGATTGACCGTGTGCTCTGTGAACCGATTTTCAAAAAATTGAAAAACGGTTCAAGAGCGGGGCAGCTTCCCACCTTCCCTCCCACCAGGTTGATCGCGACCTGCCGACGTCCTTGGGCAGCAGTGACTTCACGTCCGTGTTAGCGCCCATCGCGCTGATCACGTCAATCAGCGCCCTTGAGGGCCCGGCAGGTTCTTGCTGACCATGATGGCGTAGACGCACTTGAAGACGGCCTCCACCAGCTCCGGCTAGTGGCTCTGCGGGCTCGGCAGCTCGGTTTCCGCCTCCAGCTCGTCCACCTCCTATGCCTGCTCTTCCCCGCAGCAGATCTCCGCCTACACGACGCTGGCCAGCTGCTGACGCTGGACTCGTTCCAGGGCTGCGTCGACGACTCCCGTAAAGCGGCTGACGCTTTACGGGAAGCGTCTGGGCCTGGTAGATCTCGGCTCTCACGCCGTCCACTCAGCTTGGCGCCTTGTCTAGTGCAAGCTTCGGTCATTTTTGTCGTGCACACAAGAGCAATGGTTAGTAGCATAGTGCTAATCTTCGCCGCCGCGCCTGCAACGCTCTCTTACCTTAGCTATGTAACGCTGCTGCGCAGCTCGCCCTTCATCCTCCGCTCCCCGAGCTCCGTTTGATTTGTGAGGGGGGGAGGTCCAAACCCAGTATTGGTACCATGTACCAAATTGAAATGTCTACAAATGCGTAATCTCTACAAATGACTTCAAACAGAGTTACTACCAGGGCGCTTACTACATGCACTGCACTGCGAATAGCAAGAAAGAGCACCTCAATGCAGAAGGTATACTGCTCGTTTAAAGTTGAGAGCATTCACGTGCCCAAATGGCGTTGGAATCCGACTAATTCCGCATTATGTGTTTTTCTGTGTTCCCCTCAAAATGTGTTCCCTCTTAGCGGGACCTTCTGTTAAACGCGTGTTACTGTGAAGGGGTGAGAAGTGACATCACGGAAAATGCTGCTGCTGATGTTTTTGGCTAGCAACTGTGTCCAAGGATAGAAACAATGCTCTGGAAATTCGTGCCAGCAAATAGCGAAGCATGTGACAAAGGAATAAGCGCCGATTGATGCGTTCGTCGCGATATACGTGGTTTCACGATCTAATAATGATCCGTTGGAATGCTCGGTCAAGCTGGGCTACCGTTAGGTGCTCGCACGCTAGCAGCGATATACCGTACTGTACATTAGACAGCTCACAATTTCACGATAAAAAGCCAGAGCTGGTAATTATTGCGCCGAGCTAACCATTCTCCACCGGGGAAAACGAAGTGGCCGAATCGTATGAGCATGACCACTCCTGCATTTGCTGTCTCATACTCAAGTCCCCAGCACCGTAAGCACCAGACGAACGGCCCAATGATTATGCTCTCCAGCACAAGTCGTGCGATCTTCGCGTTCTGCGCCCTCACCGCCTCCCAGGGCAGCTTTGCATACGCCTTTGCGGCCGCGGGTGAAATCGGCGCGTGTCTCGATAAAGCCGGCATTGAGAACTCGGTGCCCACGACCTCAACCTGGAAGGCGGGCACGGAGGCGTGGAACTCGCGAGTGAGCCCCGTGCCTTCAGCTGTTGCCTTCCCGAAGACAGAGGAACAGGTGTCGGCCGCGCTCAAGTGCGCTGTAGCTGGTGGCGTGAAGGTGACGACTCTGGGCGGCAACCGCTCGTTCTCGAGCATGGGTTTTGGACGCAACGACGGTGCTCTCATCATGAACCTCAAGCACTTGAAGCACCTGGAGTACGACGCGTCCACTGGTCTGCTGTCTGACGGCGGCCCCGTCATGATCTCGGAGGCCGCGAACTACATGTGGAGCAAGGCCAAGCGCACGCTTCCCCATGGCCTTTGCCCGGACGTCGGCATGACTGGAGTCGCCGCTGCGGGTTTCGGTACGCTCACGCGTGCCAGTGGCACGGTGCTGGACAACATCGTAGCCGTGCGTGTGGCTCGGGCGAACGGCTCCATTGTCGACGCCGACGCAGAGCACAACTCGGACCTGTTCTGGGGCGTGCGCGGTGCCGCCAGCTCCATGGGCGTGGTGCTGGACTTCAAGAGCAAGACGTTCGACCCTCCGTCTCAGCGCGTGACGAACTACACGATCGAGTTCAACTCGAGCGCCAAGCCGACGCAGCAGGAGAACGTCGACGCTCTCATCGGCACGCAGTCGTGGGTTCTAAGCAACGACAACAACGACCTGCTGTCCATCCGTTTCGGTCTTAGGACGAAGGCCAAGCTGCAGGGTTACTTCTACGGCTCGTCCGCGGAAGCCAATGTTGTGTTTGATTCGCTCATGAAGAACCTGCCGCCGTCCATGGTGCTCAAGACCAGCGAGAACGACTTCTGGACGTCCGAGGCGATATCGACCCCCGGCCTAGTAGAACAGTCGATCACCCCTCGCCGCTACTTTTACATTGCATCGGTCACGATCCCCCGTTCGAAGCCGCTGACCAACGCGACCGCCTGGGAGCTGTTCTCCAACACAGCGTACGCTCCCAAGCTTGTGGATGCTGTGGCCTCAGGCTTCGTGAACATCTGGGGCGGCAAATACGTTGAGGGCGTGAAGGCCGACGAATCCGCCTGGAAGCACGACAATAACCTGCACCTGGTCCGTTGGGACATTCGCACGTCGGCTTTCGACGTCAAGTTTGCCGACAGCACGATAACCACCATGCGCGACAGCTTCTACAAGTTCGTGGACGCCTACAAGGCATCGGGCGGCGTGCCCGGTGGCTTCACGACGTACCGTGACGAGAAGTGGACAAGGGAGGAGGTGGCCGAGTACCTGTACGGCGGCGGCAACTTCGCCAAGCTGCAGAAGATCAAGACCGAATACGACCCGAACGAGGTGTTCAACACGGACCCGCAGGCCATCCCTGCTCTATCGGGGTAGTTGTATTCCAGATTCCATACTTCTGGGGGGGGGGGTTCTGCGGAATAGCCGTCATACTCCTTACGTTACTAGTACGAGTGTCAATCCTATAGTCAAATCGCAGCCTATCAATTCCTCTCTGATTGGACCAATTCTGCGATCATAATTCAAAGATCGAGGAAGCAAAGATGTCTTCGTTCCCTGCCAGCAAGTACGTTCGATATAAGAGGGCGACCGCCTTCTTCCTGGACTGGCTGCTGCACGCTCGAGGCCTCCGACGATACACTGGTAAACGCGTGAGCCTATCCATGGATAGAGGCACTGAACGACGTGGTGAAGGAGGTAGCAGTGGAGCCTTCGGCGTTAACCCCCGCACTACTGAGAGACTTCCCCAAAGCTCTCGCAGCGTGTCAACGCGCTATCACGTTGCGGCTGCCTTCTTTGCGGACGCTGAACATGGCCACCAGCACTTCTTAGGGTTACTGAGGAGCTGGCTAAACATGTTGAAGAGGGTTGTTGTCGAGCCACAACAGCAACGACAGCAACAAGATGATGGAACTGAAGCTGAGCTGGACCGTAGCAAATTCGAGAACTACTATGACGCGCTGGAAGTGGACGAGGACTATTTCCCGGACGAGGGGACGTATGTGGCAGAACCTACCGCCCCTAAAACGTTCAAGGTTGATCGTCAGTGTTTGCTGGAGGAGGCATTGCGGAGGAAATGCGCCTGGAGGTGGTCTACTTGTTCGTCGAGTTGGAGGAACTAGTCCAAGAAGTTTTCAACATTTCCGATCAGGTGAAGAAGCAGCAGCGTACCATGATTGAAGCGACAGTCGTGGCCAAGGTGGCTTTGGACGTGGCTAAGGGGTTGACGGCGACTTTGCAGCTCCGATACCCGTCACTTCAAACGGCAAGGGATTTCTTCGATGTCATTGTGAGAGGTGGTTCCGAGAGTCTACGGGCGCGGATGGCCAAGGCCTATCGTGCTACCTTGGACAGTCTCCAAGACGAGTGTTCAAGTTTGTCCCTGATATGTTTCTCCTGGACTTCATGAGTGTCGGTTCTACCCTAGAAACTTTCATCCCCATGATCCCTCCCCACTTGCGGTACAAAATCTCGCTACCCCCAGAATTTCATGGCAAGAACTACGACGAAGAACGGACGCCGCACTACTTGCTCCCCGACCAGAGCAACGTGGTGGTTTTCCTGCTGCAGCAGTTGCCGGTGCTATACAATACGCTCGCCTACACTAAGGTCGCTACGTTTAGCACGTACGAGCCCACCGAAGCACTCGACTGGAGACTAGCGGGGTCTTTTATGGACGTGATGGACACGTGCTTCACGGCGCGCAAGGTCACAATCTCAACGGTCTTTGCGTGTATCTGCTGGTTGAAATCGGTGGCAGCGTTGCAAGGAAATGGAGATCTCAGTCGGAACACGGCTCTAACGCTGAACCACACGACAGAGCTTGCGAATAAAATCGACGCCACGATAGTCAAGGGAGCAGTTCGAGCTGCTGATAAGCAGCTTCACGGGTTTTACAAAACGTACGCCAAGGTGATCCACAGATCGAGTCAAAATAACCACTTGGTGCCCACGAACCCGTTGATGGCCGGGTTGATGATGCTGGAGCACCATTTCGAGTACTTGGATTTGGCGAGTGAACTCGTGGCGACAACGACAAAACTGAGGGCGTTCGGACATTTATACAATGCCTTGACGAACGAGGGGTTCATGGATCGCATGCCATTTTTCGAGAAGCTGTTGGATATTTACAAGGAAATGGTGTTCACTCCGTCACGAGCTGCAGCTGTACGTGGCGGCTACTATCGCACCTTCTTGCTGAGTATGGATTTGAAGGCGACGGCATTGAATGGAGCACTGCGGGGCGATCGCGCAGCTACTGGGAACGACATCATCAAGCTACGAGCGGCGTTCCGTTTGGCGAATGTGTCCAACATTTTCCGGCTAATGGTCCAAGACGATACATCTTTTCTAGGTGGGGTTTCCTCGAAAGTTTTGCTTGCTACAGCCGCCGACATTTGCTCGGAGGAATTGTTCGCAACCCGCGTATTGTCACGAGATATGCTGAAGCTCCATGATGACCTGACCGACATCTTCGCGGAAATGTGCAACATGATGGGCGAACGACAGCTGCCCGGCGTAGCGGACGAGCAGAGGTGACGACGCGTGTGGTTCGGATTTTGGATGTTCTGGAGCCGAATGGTGACATTGATATGAGCCAATTGCCCGGTGGAAATCCGCGTCGGCGAATGCGATTGAACCAGTTGAATGGTGACCATGTCAAGGCAATGTGCGGCAAGCTTGCGGCTGTGATTAAGTCGAAGTTTGCAAGTTCAGCAGCAGATCTCGAGCGTAGGTACTACATTTTCTCGTCTGTGTTGGACATGGGGAATCTAGAAGATGGGAAATTCAGCGGTGCACCTAGCAGAGCGAAAACCGCTCAAAGTGGCGAGATGGAAACCTCAAGCGCAAACATTCCCGAAGTGACGAGAAAGAAGAAGAAGAACAAAAAGAAGAAGAAAAAGAACAAATCGGGCAACGTGAAGGGCGATGAAGACTCCATAACTTCGGCCTCACAACTTCACGAAGATGACGGACTGGGTGATGTGACGACAATGCTGAAGCAACTCCTCGTGTCAGCAGGAGCTGGTGTTGGATCAAACAATGATGGTCAGACCAACGTCGACGTTTTGGGGTCTTCTCTGAGGATAACGGCGGGGGCTGCGTTTGATCGGTTGAGGGATCCTAGCATTCCGGTCCACCACAAAGTTGCCGACGTGCAACGCGCAGCTCGAGTGATCGAGAAGATGGACGCACTAGTGAAGCAGTTCGCATCCCCTGGTAAACTCGCTAGTACCCACCATCGCTTGCGGGATACCGTCTTCTCGGAAGCCTCATAGACACAACACGCTTGACACAATCTCCATAGCATGCGATGCCAGGTACCACCGCCATTGTGCGCTCAAACACGCGAGCATCCTGAAAAGCAGTAGTCACGAGCTCAAAGTAGAACGGTTGCCCGTCCATCCCGTCAAAATTCAGCAGCGCCTCCTGATTGTCGATTGGTGACATCATATACCACTCCAACGCACGAAAGCTCTCAGCATTCGACGTTTTGCCCAGCCCCAGCTCGTCGCGTGCCTTCGCGTACGTTTGTACTAACTCTCGGAAGCATGACATTTTCGCTCGCCGTAAGCGCAGCTTCAGCAATCGTTTCTCCAGAAGATCCAGAATTTCTCGAGCCTGTGGCGTTTTATCAACCGAAAACCCGATTCGAGCAGTAGTCACGACAAACCGCGTAAACTCTGGGCTTGTGTCGCAAAGATCACGGACAGGAGTGAGAGCGGGGGCCTTGACAAAGTGGTCGTCTATCCGATGAAACCTCTGCATCATAAAGATGAGGTATGGCTGGACCCAAAGAAGTAGTCAAGAGGGCACGCGAGTTGGTGGAGTCAGCGGCCAAGGCTACAGGGGGTCAACTATCAGAGAGCAACTCTAAAGAGTGTGTTACTTCTCTCCGAGTGGGGGAGTTCGTGTTTTCAGAGGCTGGCATCTTTCGAGAGACTGCACCATGACGAAGCAATGACGCACCAGCCATCTTCTAGTGCCATTGAGCCCCTCATTGCCTGAAGCAACAGCCCACACCGGAGAGCCTTCGTATTCTTGCGGTAGCTAAGTAAAACCATAATCAATCAAGGCCCTACAACTTGCAGTATTATTTAGGTGGTTTATTCGGAAGCTATGGTTGAAGCGTCCCGCTCTCGCCCTATACAAAATATTTGTATCTTCCCAGTAACCACGTGAAGTACGGGATCGACGGTGGCGCGCCCAAAGATGCTGTGGAATGAGGTCATGGACTAAGGAAGAAGGGGTTCGCTTCTCTCAACCGTTCACTTGGGCAGTCACGCGGGCGAGTTCGTGTTTTCAGGTGCTCGGATTGTTAGGAGATGACTTAGTGTGTACCTAAGACACGCTTCAATTATCCTTATATTTTCTATATGTCGTACGCTAAAAACAATTAAGCCTTCTCGGAGAGAAGTGGGTGGATTGAGGTGCGTGTGCCAATCCTAACGGTAAGTCTCAGTCTATCAATCACTTGGTGCTCCAGTCCTGCGATCATAATTCAAAGATCGAGGGGCCCAAGATGTCCTCGTTCCCTGCCAGCAAGTACGTTCGATATAAGCGGGCGACCGCCTTCTTCTTAGACTGGCTGCTGCGCGCTCAAGGCTACAGTCGACACACCAGTAAGCGGGCGAGTCTAGAGTCACTGAACGACGTGGTGAAGGAGGTAGCAGCTGAGCCGTCGACTTTAACCCCCGCACTACTAAGAGACTTCCCTAAAGCTCTTGCAGCGTGTCAATGTGCGATCACGTTGCGGGAGCACGTCGCCGCCTTCTTTGCGGACGCTGAAGACGGCCACCAGCACTTCTTGGGGTTGCTCAGAAGCTGGCTCGACACTCTCAAGGGGGTGGTTGTCGAGCCACAGCAAGTTGAGCTGGACCGTACCAAGTTCCAAAACTACTATGACGTTCTCGAAGTGGACGACGAGTATTTTCCGGAGGAGGGAACATACGTGGCAGAACCTACAGTCTCGAAAACGTTTAAGGTTGATCGACAGCGTCTGCTGGAGGAGGCATTCGCAGAGGATATGCGCCTGGAGGTGGTCTACTTGTTCGTCGAGTTGGAGGAACTAGTCCAAGAGGTTTTTAACATTTACCATCAGGTGAAGAAGCAGCAGCGTACGATGGTTGAAGCGACAGTAGTGGTCAAGTTGGCTTTGGACGTGGCTAACGGATTGGCGGCGACGTTGCAGCTCCGATACCCGTCACTGCAAACGGCTAGGGATTTCTTTGACGTCGTTGTGAAAAGTGACTCAGATAGCACATGGGCTCGGACGACCCAGGGGTACCGTGCTACCTGGGACAGTCTCCAAGACGACGGGGTGTTCAAGTTTGTCCCTGGTATGTTTCTACTGGACTATCTGAGTGTCGGTTCTACTTTAGAATCGTTCATGGCTATGATCCCTCCGCATCTTCAGTACCAGATCTCGCTTCCCCCAGATTTTTATGGCAAGAGCTACGATGAAGCGCAGACGCCTCATTATTTGCTGCCCGACGAAGACCGGATGGTGGTTTTCCTTCTGCAGCAGTTGCCGGTGCTGTACAATACGCTCGCGTATGCTAAGAGCGCCACGCTCCACGAGTTCGGGTCTACCAACGCTCTCGACTGGAAACTAGCCGGGGCATTTATGAACGCCATGGACAGGTGATCGGAATTTCAACGGTATTTACGTGTATCTGCTGGATAAAATCGGTGTCAGCCTTGCAAGGGAATGGAGACCTCAGTCGGAACACAGCTCTAACGCTGAACCACACGACCGATCTTGCGGGTAAGGTTGATGCTACGATAGCGAAGGGAGCAGTACGAGCTGCAGATGAAGAGCTTCACGGTGTTTACAAGAATTTTGCCGAGCAGATCAAAAGGACAAGTCAAATCAACCACTTGATACCTATCAACCCCTTGATGGCTGGGTTTATGATGCTGGAGCATCATTTCGAGTACTTGGATTTGGCGAGTGAACTCGTGGCGACAACGACCAAATTGCGGGCATTCGGCCATTTATACAACGCGTTGACGAACGAGGGATTCATGGATCGCTTGCCATTTTTCGAGAAGCTGTTGGATACCTACAAGGAGATGGTGTTCACTCCATCTCGAGCTGCGGCTGTGCGTGGCGGCTACTATAGCACCTTTTTGTTGAGTATGGACTTGAATGCAACGGCATTAGAAGGAGCACTTCGTGGCGATCGCGCAGCTATTGGGAACAACATTATCAAGGTTCGAGCCTGGTTATTTATGGAAGATCTGTCAAAAATATTCCGGCTGATGCTTAAGAACGACACCTCGTTTTTAGCTGGTACTTCGTCGAAAGCTCTCCTCGCTAAAGTCGCGGATATTTGCTCGGACGAATTGTTCGGATCCCGTTTTTGGTACGAGATGTGCTGAAACTTCACGATGACCTTACCAACATTTTCTCTGAAATGCGTTATCTGATGGGCGAACGAATGATGCGAGGTGCGGCGGACGAGCAGGAAGTGACGTCACGTGTGGTTCGGTTTTTGGATATTTTGCAGCCGAACGGCGAGCTGGATTTGACCCAACTGCCCGGTGCCCCTCCGGGGCGGCGACCGCGATTTAAGATGCGCAGCGGGGAGCATGTTCGAGCAATGTGTAGCACGCTGGCAGCTGTGATTGAAACAAAATTTGCAACTCCTGCAGTGGATCTCGAGCGCAGGTACTATGTTTTCGCATCTGCGTTGGACTTGGGGAAGGTAGAGGATGGAAAGTTTTACGGTGAGTCTAGTGGTGCGGAAACAAGAACCCACTGCACGAACACCAGCGTTCCTGAGAAGACAAGAAGAACCACGAAGAAGAAGAAGAACAAAAACAAAAAGAAAAACAACAAGTCGGGCAACGTGAAGACCGATGGAGACTCCACAACTTTGGACCCTCTTAGTGAAGATGACGGATTGGCCGACGTGATGACAATGCTCAAGCAGCTCCTTGTGTCAGCAGGTTCAGATATCGGATCGATTGGTGGTGGGCAGACCAGCGTCGTCTTTTTGGAGGATTCTGTGAGGAAAACCGCAGGGGCTGCGTTTGATCGCTTGAGGGATCCTAGCATTCCGCCTCACCGCAAAGCTGCTGATATACAACATGCAAATCGGGTGATTGAGACGATGAGAGGAGTAGTCAAGGAATTTGCCTCGCCTGGTAAAATCGTCAGCGCTCCTCGTCGCTTGCGGATTGCCGTCTTCTCCCAAGCATTGCAAGTGATCTTTATGATGCAGAGGTTCCATCGGATTAATGACCATTTTGTCATGGTCCCCACCCTTACTTCTGTCCGTGGTCTCTGTGACACAAGCCCCGAGTTCGCAGAGTTTGTGCTGACCACAGCTCGGATTGGTATCTCAGTTGACAAAAAACCTCAGGCTCGAGAAATTCTGGATCTTTTGGAGAGACGATTATTGAAGCTGCGCTTTCGACTAGCGAAAGTTTCATGCTTTCGGGAGTTGGTACAGGCGTACTCGAAGGCACGTGACGAGATGGGGTTGGGCAAAACGTCAAGTGCTGATAGTTTTCGTGCATTGGAGTGGTATTTGACTTCGCCAATCGATAATCAAGATGCGTTGATGACGCTTGACGGGATGGACGGCCTACCGTTCTACTTTGAGCTCGTGACTACTACTTTTCAGGACACTACCGTGTTTGAGCGCACTCTAGCGAAGATACCTGGCGTCGCGTGCTATGGAGATGGCGTGAAACATGTCGTATCCGCTGGACCCAAAGACATAGTCAAGAGAGCCCGCAAGTTGGTGGTGTCAGCAGCCAAGGATGCAGGGGTTCGACTTTCTGAGAGCAATTCGCAAACTTGCTCGACGTCTCTTCGAGTGGGTGAGTTCGTGTTTTCGGCTGCTGGCATCGTTCGAGAGACTGCTACAGAGCACTGACGTAGCAATGTGCGCATGCACTGTTACGCAAATTGGTGAATCGAATTTTCATTGAGGCCCTCAATTCGTAAAAAATAAACACACACAAATGGCCTACTTACAGAATGAGATAATCGATACAATATTTTAAAACATAAATTCAATTGAGTTTGTATAATCGGATCCTTTAATTTACATGGATTTCATCCGTTCAGAGGGACGAACTTATTGATGTCTTCACATAGCTTTGTGACAAGCTGAACCGCTGGAAGTATTATGTCCTCTTACTGCCAAAAATAATTTTAAAAAAATCTATGGGCTTTTACTGTAGGGCTTAAGAAGGAGCCAAGTGCGCCTGCAGGGTATTACGACCTTGCTGGAGTGGTACTTGACGAGCAATTCGGATGATAACCAGTTGCTGCTCACACTCTTTTTGTCGTTAGCTCAATATGTTAAGTGACATCAATGTATCTCACTGAAAACTAAAAAAAACTGCAGCTCATTCTCGATGGAATGGATTGGAGGCCTCTCTACTTTGAAATGATGGGCCCTGCAAATCAACAATTCCAGGAACTCGAGAGAATACCCACTTTCGACCCCGCTCTTGACTGTTTAGCGTGTTTGGCGATCGTGAGAAACACAGTGTGTATGGCACAAAGATGTCGCTAGAGATCGCGGAGGAGGCAGGCGTCCGCTTCTACGACAGCCTGGTTTTGCGCTTGCCGAGCTAGCCCACGGGCGCAAAGGCATCGGGAAGCACGAACTGGATACGAGGATACATGCAATAGCCTCATCCTTCCTTGGTATCTTGGCAAGCTAGGTGGTATCCTAGAGAAGCGAATTCAATTGCCACTGCAAACTGCAATCACTATACCAATCAATAGCCGCAGCAACTCAGCACCAGCTATTTGTCCTTGATTACGCGGCACATTGTTGTACCCCATTGGAGTATATGTAGATTACGAATTTAAAAGTTGACGTGGTTAGCTCTGCTGCGGCTAGTTGCCGGTATGACAATGCTGTCGTAGGTGCCGAGAATCTGGTCTGAGGTGGTCGGGTGAGCCTGGCACAAATACAGCCAACCCCCATGTTTATTAAGCAGACCAACCACGACTTCGATGACACCGTGGCACAGGGTAAGTGTGAATAAGAGACATTGCAACGGCTCCCATTAAATGCGTAAACCTCAAATGCGGATCATAATTCAGATCGCACTGCAATGCTTGCGGATCAACTGCCCCCTATAGTAGTGACCCCGACGAATTCTACCTGCTTAAAATCCTCCGTGCGGAGCAACGCTGTGGACTACGATATCTTGTCCATACTATCGCCTCGAGCTCACAAACGCATCCAACTGCGTTGTGACGAACCACCATCCCGAAACTGAGTCGTTGCAAGCACTGCAAACTGAGCTTGTTTGACCTATGCGGCGACAGAGTTCCGGAGAATTCTAGCACCTGAATTTTAGGTCCTGAAATCACAATCTCGCCGACTAGGAGCGAGGGTGTGCAAGGTTGGTATCACTTTCCAATTTCCTATCCTCCGCGGCAAGATAATATCTTGAGATATCTAGATATCTTGAAGATATCTCCGACGAGGCAAATGCTGATCGCGAGAGTTAGGGGAAGCACTCACAATCTTAGGCAGAATGGTACATTCGCGGCAAAGACGAGAATAGTGGTTTCCGAGGCGCGAGCTACCAACAGCCAGAAACCCCCGACAAGAACGGCCCCTCAGGCTCGGCAGTTCTCTCCAAGTCCGACAAAGAGCGCTAAAAAACCACCACCCACCCATACGTCTATAGTATAGTAGGTTCTAGGGCACAGCTCCCGCACTACATTCGGAGCTGAGTCCGAGCTCAACCATTACGGATAATGAAGTCCATTGGCCCCAAAGTTGTTAAGTGGACAGCGGAGGAAATAACACTAAATAAGCGTTGCTCGCCCTTTTATGGATCTAATTCCGCCTAAATTAACAGCTCACCCGCCAAAATAGGTGAAAGGCACAATAAAATATCACATCTAGAGTGAAGTTCAGTATGTCACCCCCACGTTAGCCACATGTTTCGGCAAGACAAGCTGTTGATGTGGGGGAATATCTGCTCATGATTTGTCGATTACGCCAAAGGATGCGAAAAATGCTCGAAGGTGCCGACTGTTATTAGTGTTCTTTAACGGACGAGATTTTCGGTGCCTGTAACTAATAGCCAAACCAAGCGGGTGGCCAGGAGATGGATTACTGTGCCATATCAAATGTAATAGCCTACCTTCCGAGCCAGTACTGTAGAGTCGTCTGAGGGCCCGGATATTTTTTCCCAACCGAGTAGACATAGTCATGTATACAGCTGATCATAATTTCCAATAGAGTCTCGCTTGGAGACAATGATGATCCCGAAGTAGTTATTAATACCAGTCTGTGCATCTATGGCCTCAGTTCTTCTCAGCTTCCGATAGAGCTTGGTAGCTGTTGGCAGCCCAAGTGACAAACCTTTTCGTTATTTTGCGACCGTTCATATTTTGCATGAACGTCAAGCAAGTGGACCAGTGCTTTGCATAACGCAAAAGCCGACGACAAACTATAAATCCAGTGAAGTGTATAACGGCAAGCAAGATGACTAGCTAACGACAACTTCGATTACAATAGATGCAACTTCACTGGTTAGCCGTAGTACTAGGAATCGCTCATGTTCTTTTCACTCTGCAACTTACCAGGAACTACACAACGGCAACTACGAGGGTGCTCAGCCAGCACGTGTCTGCGAACACCAGTCAGTGATATCTGCGTGGTATTGCCCGCCAAGCAACTCAGCGAGCATAGAACCCTTTGACTGGTTTCACTTTCACCAAGGCCTCTCCGACGAGCGTCCGCCATGCGTCTGTTGGTCTGGATCTTCCTCGCGACCCTGATCACGCTGCTGTCAAGCGCCGGTGCAGACTCGACCCAGGTATCCAAGTCTGCTACGTCTGCATTCGAGCCGGCTTTCGCGCTGAGTGCTAACTACAACGGCAACAACAAGCGAAGTTTGCGTGTCGAAGAGAAAAAAATTGAGTCCAATGACGACGAAGAAGAAGCAGAAAGAGGTCTCAGCACTCGTCTTCGCGAGCTGATAAACAGAATGTCAACCAAGCTGAATGACGCCATGGTTGAGGCCACGATGAAGTTGTTGTACAAGATGGGACACACACCCACCAGTGTCAGAGCGATGATGATGGGGAGGGACAATTCCCTTGTCGGCGTGTACAAGGCATGGTACGAAGCTAAAACTAGGTCAGCGGGGCTTCGCGCAAAAATTTCCTAAGAACTCGTGCGCAAAATCGGGAAGAAGGACGGTGTTTGTTGCGCGGAACTTCGGATTTATCCCTAAGCTGGAGATCCCTTTGACTTTCCTCTTATTTTTTTTAGCAAGAAGAATAAAAGTCAATTGGATGTCACGCATTTGTGCACTACAGCCGCCCGCTGGTTTACTTTATGTCGCTACATTCTGTCCTGTAGCCCCGGATTGTTTTGGCCCGTGGTTCGAACTGAAAACACTATCCATCCATAGCAATCGCTATTTTACTTTCTTTTTCTTGTGGCCATTACATGAACCAAACGCTGTACTGTGAGCTGCCTCCGTTTATGCAGAAAGCGAGAGAGAACGCGTTTGGGCGTATAAGCACTCACAACTTGTCCCATTAAACAACACAAGCGTCAGAGGCGCTTTCGTTCCACCAGGGGATCGTTGTGCAAGTTGTTGAGAGACTCGCATCGAGGATTAAGCGACTCGGCAGCGACTGTATGCAGGCATGGGCTGTTTAAGACTCAGTACCATGACGGATTGGCAGTGATATGTTCGACACCCACATCCCGTCTAGAGTGACCACCTCAAGGAGGCAGAGAATACAGGGTTCAACGCTGAAGTTTTGTAGGAAATCATTTGTGTAGCAGTTATATTTGCATGTATAGATTCGCTTTGCATCACTGTCATCTCACCGCTGATGTTCATCTCAGCTGGCTAACTGCGAACTCACACAAGAACTCCATGATTGCGGGCTCTCGTGCCTCGGCAATCGCCGCTCTCCAGGTGCCGATCGAGATTTCTCGCTGCTGTGCAATAAACTCGATGATTTCCTGTCGGCCTTCGCTGACGGCATTCAAGAAAATACCCTGAAACATGATATCGGTAACATGTCGGCCCCAGCGGGTATACAGGTCTTGAAATTGAACGAGTGTCTCCGTACTCCATAGCGCGAACGCCGGTACAGCGTCCGAAAAGCCTTCCATGCTCTGGAGCCACTCCAGCACATCCATTCGCGATGTCTCGGCAGCAACGGCGACGACATGATCTAATTCCCATTGAAAAAGGTCATTGCACATCTCATAGTACATCTGCACCACCTCCAAGCTCCAACCGCTGCCAATGGCGTACACACAGGCGTCCAGACAAGCTGAGTGAGAACACGAATCGACAGTAGCGCGGAATACGAAGAGGTTGTTGTTCCTCACGGCCCAATCGAAGCACTTGTCCGTGAACATATCACACACAATGCTTAAAAGCGTCAAATCCCCTGACCCCGCGACTCTCTCCAAAATACGTCCCAGCTTCTCTGAGTTCATATTATTGCGTGTGTGGATTCCATCGTAGTAAGCGTCCGTTACGGCCATGAACAGCAGCGCCTCGAAAATGACCGGGTACCCGAACTTGATCGCGCTCTGCACGAGATTGTAGCCGTTGAGCCTCCCCGCCATTGTGTCGTGTTCCTTAGAGACGATAGAACTGTAAAAGGTGTTCCAAAGGTGCATAGCCGTCACACGGTCACCGCGTTCCATACCCTCAATAAGTTGAGGTGCCACGACATCCACTTCGAGGTACGAATCCACCTCGCTGCACCCGTCGTGGTCGGCGATGGCGTCGATGGCCTGCAGGTCGCCCCGACGCGCCGCTAGAACCAAGACGTCGTCAAACCATTCCCACTCTGCGTCCTCCCTCTGCAGGAGATGGGAGAGTGGACAAGTCGCTGCGCTCGACTGCCGCTCCAACTGCTTGGTGAATCGTCATGGCGGACGCGTCAATGCGACGCATCACCCCAGAAATGTTCGCGACAGCATCAGGAAGCCGCCCGTACTGTAGATCAGAGCGTAAAGCAACTGAGTCGTCGCTAGGCGCGGCGCGTTGGCGCTTCTTGGCGTTGGTGGGTGTGTCGACGTTCGCTTGCTGGCGCTTCATTGTCTTCCGACTTCTTTGGTTTATGAAGAATTTCGAACGGAAAACTCCGTAAGTAAATGCATCGATTATTTGTCATTAGTTAAAAAAATAGGTAAGCCAATATAATTTAATATTTCTGAAGTCAATGAACCGTATGTCCCCCAGAGAGCTCTTTCACGACAGCAGACTCAACACGCGAGTTTCATCTTTTCTTTGCCCTCGGTGCCTCTTGGCTGAAGCTGGTAGAGGAGAGAAAAGCTCCCGAACACCATCTAAAATATTATTTTGTAGCTCCCCCGTTGCTGTGTCCTTGATGCTTCACCTTAGCAAAGTGCTAGCAATCCGGCCGTTGCACGTGTTGTAGTAGAAGTGTCGGTGTTAATCGATGGATGGGTGCCACATTACCCAATGACTCAGGTGTTATTGGTCCTGCACGCGCGCTTGGAAACTTGTTGAACGAATTTCGTCAGGAACGTCCGGAATCGCGTCGTCCAAAAACGTATACGCCCTCTGCTTGGTAGCAGGGATCCCGAAAATACAATATATATTGATTTTGTTGTTTAGCTGAAATACGTAATTTTTGACATTTACCAACATCAAAAAATAAATTATTTTACTTGATATTTGGGAGTTTTACGACATGCCCCCATACTTAAAGCAAGTGTTTGGGCACCAGGCAAAAATAAATATTGGTGTTTCTTCCGGGACATCGCAAAATAAGTTATTGCCGCAAAAAATATAAATATATTGAATTGAATATTTATTTTTCGGGATCCCTGCTTGGTAGCTCTCAGATAGGTCAGGAGCGCCGTCTCACAAGAAGTGTCGGAAAACAGAAGCTGGACGACGGGCAAGGCGACCGCGTCCACTGCCATTGAAAACAACTCGTCAGCGTACTCGGCCAGGTTGTGTTCCACGTAGAGATACTCGAAAAACGGTGTCCAATGACCGCTTCATGGCAATCTCAGCAGCTCTCAACGCAGTATCGTTTGGGATCAAAACTTTTGACTCCAAAAACTTGATGATGGGGAGACCGTTGATGCACGCGGCTAAAAATGCGTTATGGATTGCAGTCGGCGTCACTCCAGCCTCGTAGATGGGTTTCTATAACTCGAGTTTGTTTCGCTCAGCAGCCGAAAGAAATGCGTCATCACGGGCGACTTGGGAACCACCTATCTCTCACAGAAACTGCATGGTCGGTGGATCTCCATGTAAGGAATCACTTCGTCCAAGGTATCAGCAAGAATGTCTCGCTGTTCTGAAGCGATGTCGCGTTGACCATCAAGCGTGACGGGGCAGTCAAGAACACCCCCTGCACTTGTTTATCCGTCACAAGATGGCCCCTACACTGGTACATGCGTTGGAACTGCTCATACGACTCCGTGTGGGTAAGTGCGATTCCAGGAACGATATCCGATAACGTATCCATGCCCTGAAGCCACTCGAGCTCGTCCGTGCGGGAAGATTGGGCGCTACAGTAATAATCAACACCAAATCGTCCTGCGAGAAATCGCCGCACAGCCCATACAACACCTGCACCAATTCCAAGCTCACACCATCGGCATTCGCGGCAGCACAGGAGTTGGCGAGCATTCTATGATCGCAGAAGTCGGCGGCGACCGGCAAAACGTGAGGTTGTCGTTTCTCACTCCGCAGTCGAAACATTCCTCCGGGAACACGTCACAGAGCAAATATAAAATCCGCTTGGGTGAGGGAAATACAGCTCTAGCAGGGCATCACCTGAGCTCTTTTCGCAGTTCGAAGAACTGTGTTAGGCGGCCCCAGAAAAGTTTGCAGCATTGACATCCTGCAACATAACGGCCAGCGTCTTGAAGTTGCATGAGGTAGGCATGCTTGATGCATTGACATAATGCAACATTGCTGGTGTACCTGAAGTGCGGTACGTGTCCGAGCCGAGGGGTCCTAGTAGTTGCTGACGCAGCCCACGCGAAATGTTCGCCCTAATAAAGGAGCTGCAAACGGAAATTTTGGCACACTGGTAAAGAATACGATGAAGCATATTTCACATTGGTATTCAAGCTAAACAAATGGAAAGTATCGAGATGGATAGCAAAAAAAACAAGTTTACATTCAATTCAATCTCCCAGCTCATGAATTTAAACCGGTTATTAGCCAACACTGCGCAGTGACTTCAGCTCGGCAGGTGAGAGATCGGGTGTTGCTACGCGTTTGCCTCTTCAGTGCGGGCTAGCCGACTCGAGGTTTGGCTTGAAGACTTTGTTGATGATTGGGCTTCAAAATTCGCTTCACTTAGCCATTTACGTGCCTCTTCAGTCATCTGCTCCCA